>WHYT01014693.1:46286-60620 GCA_009806455.1 Tetrax tetrax
TTTTTTTTTTTTTTTTTTTTTTTCCTCTTTTGGTAAATAACCAAATATTTGCACTGTGGTAGTACTGAGGGAGGCATAAGCTGCATTCCGAAAGCAAAGCAAGGTGTAGTTCCTGCCCCGACTTGTAGATGTTTTTCTGATGAAATCCTTTGCTAATGATAAGGCTTCTGCGTTCACTTTATTTTTGTTCTTCTGATCACTCTTAATAGAATTACTATAACTAAAAAAGGAAAAAGTATATGTGAACCTTTGCAACAGTGTGTTTCAGTGGCCCAGGGAAAGGAAACTCCCAGTTCTGCCTGTACCCTGTGAGTGGTACCAGGCAGAGATTGTAGGTGAGTTAACTGGACCCAGGAGCAGTCCAGCCTGGCCTTTCTGCAGGGGAAAATGTGGACGGCGTTTGAAGTGTTCATACTTTCCTGAGCTGGTTTGTCAGTATGTGGTACTGCGCTAATATGTCTCGAGTGATTGACTTCTCCAACGGCAGAAAATGCTACTCACGTTTGAAATATCATCTTCTCAATACCCTGTGATTCTTTAGGAATGGTTCCTTCAGTCAAAACACGCTCCTCCAACCCATGTAATGTGATGTCCCAGGTTTGTTTTTCTTTGCTGCCAGACTGGAAGCTGGGGCCAGTTCTGAGCGGGGTGTGGATAAATGCTGCAGCCCCGTGACAGCACTCAATCACTCGCAGTTTAGCGGATACTGGCAAGGCAGTACTGCACGCAGCTTGCTCTGCGTCTTGATGAGTTCTCCCAACCTAAGCAACATAGCACCTTAAACTTGTGCAATTCTTGTCCTAATCCATGCGTGAAGACATCCTTGGTGTTTATATAACGCTTACTGCGCAGCACGGAACAGGCATGGTTCAGCTCATGCTGTCATACAGAGCAGTCACCTTTGAGTGACAGCCTGCTAGATCTGCATTTTGATTCCAGCAGAAAAAACTCAGTGCAGGAGATCTCTGTTGCTGATTGCCTCTCCAAGGCTCTGTTCTCCCTCTTCTACCTCAGCCTAAACTGAATTTCATAGGAAAAAACAAAAGCAAAGGGCATTTAGGGAATGAAACATGCTGCTTTCAACTTTGCAGACCTGAGAACAAGTTCAGGATTCAGCTGATGCTTCTTAACTGTGAATCTTTACATTGACTCTTGCAGGAGCTGAAATGAGGTCTGACTGTTGTTATGTTGTCTTGATTTTTGTTTTCCTTTCTCCTGGTCAAGATTCATAGTATTTGCAGCTTCCTATGAAGTCTGGGAGTAAATAAAGGGGTTACAAGAATGCTAAAGGCAATTGCTTTCTTGAAGGTAAAATTCTAATCTTTGTTTTAGCAAAGTATCCAGGGTTTGTAATTAATTGGAAAAAACACAAAAGAAGGGGGAGGTTGGTGCTGTTGGATTTATTTTCTCCTGATTTCCCTTTATATAAAACTAATCATAACTAAATAAATATTAAAGGTCACAATGAAATTGGTTGGGTTACCATGGGTTCAAATATACCACAGAGCAGCTTTTGGAATCGTAATACGAAAAAAAAACCACTCAGTTTTCAAATGCACAGTATTTAAGGCTTAGCTTCTTTAATTTATTTTGGTAGAAAAACATCTTTCTCACTTCTCTGAAGAAAGATTTGCTCTGCAGTATGACATGGTAGGTGGAAAAATGTTTAGAAATTCAACACCTATCAAACCCTTGAAACAGAACGTGCAGTGAGGACCAGGAGGTGCGTCCCAGCACAATGGGTATGATGGGAACTGTAAATATACAGGTGGTCCAAGGAAGGAACTGAATCTCCATTGAACTGTTCTTTTACTACTGTACTTGACTTATTGATTTTTTTTTTTTTTTTCCTTTCCCCCTAGTAAGGATGTGTCTGAGTGTTTTTCAGTTGTCTTGCATTTTAATACCTGAACAGATTCTCAGATCTGAAGTCTGAGTCACATTCCATGTTTTCATTGAGTTAGATAAATCTCTGAATATTTTAAAACTCTCTTGCTTAAAAATGTTTGAAATAGTTTCCTGACAACCCAGTGCAAAAATGAATGAGCTGGAAAGTGCTCATTGACAAGATGCTCCAGTACATGTGTGTCATTTCTGCCTTTGTTTGGTTTTATATAATTTTCTATTAATCTTGTATATAAAACTTTAGCAAGTTCATCAGTGATTTGGGTACCTAACAGCTTCTGGCTCTGCAGACACTTGCCACTGGAAATGACCTTTGGATTTGCCTCACTGGATTCGCAAGGCTGTCAGCAGTGATGGCAGGAGCTGGCTCTGCTAAATGTATGCGAAACAAACCTTGTAACATCATAAAGAAAACTTTTTTTTTTTTTGCAAGCCAGATGATGGCCAATATGCTTTAATCCTTATCTCTGCAATGGTCCTCTGGACAATGTAAGCATTCAAATTTGTTACATTAAAAATAAAAAAAAAAAAAAAAAAAGGAACCTCCTCCTAACAAAACAGTTGGTTTTGTGGAAGGATGTAAATCTTTCTGCTCCTGGGCAGAAGTAAAACTTTACTTAACTGATGAATGAGATTCTGTAGCTTAGTACTGTGAGATGTCCTTCCGAGTGTAGCCAGAGTAGGGCTGTGTGGATGTCGGGATGCAGAACTGTAGTGATCGTCAGCTGAACTGGTGTAGCAGTTCCTGTATTGGCTGAACTTTGAGGTTAATTTGATGAACACTGTGAATGGAAAATTCCAAGCCTGATTCCCTCCCCACCCCTCTAGCCTCATCCATTAAATGCAGAGTTTGGTAGTGCATGAGCAGTTTTTTGCCCTAGATCTAATATTTTATTTTATTTTTTTTTTAATTAAAAAAAAACCCCAAACCCTGAATTTAAGAGAACCTCCTCTCTTAAAAGTCTAGCAGGCAAAAATATTTTTGCGACATCCTCTGCAAAGCACATGAACTTTCAGAAGACTGCATGACTTTAGGCTATGCAGAAGGTATATGTACAACCCTGATAAAGGAATTTGCAATGTTCTTGCAAGCAGATGAAAAGCCTGGTAGACAGTGGGCATCATGTAGGATTGTGGCAAAGCAACGCCAGGGTGGTTGGGTTTGACAACTAACAACATTGCGAAGCTTTGACAGGATAAGAACTTACATGTGGTGTCAATCATCCTCCGCATGCCACTTCTAATTTGTCTTGCTGTGAGAGGACATCCGTCCCCGTTGGCATCTGAAATGCAGCTGTCAATGTCACTGTGCCAAGGACAGAGCACTGAGGGAGCAAAGCATGGGGTGCTGCACGCTGGTGTTTTGGTGTTGCCTGTGAAAAATGCAAGGCTGAAACATGGGAGAGATGGCTCTGAAATGTGTCCTCTACTCTGAAGGATATCCTTCAGAAAAGTGGACTAACGGGAGGGCAGCAGGTGGGAGAGTGGCTGAAGCCGTGGCTTGGTCTCTCTTTAAAATGAATGAGGAACAAGAGTTGGCGGCACAAAGGTTGGGACATTTGGAATGGGCTTGAGTTCGTATTAGTGTTGCATGGCTGTTGATTGGGCTCTTCTATACGGCTTTGAGCTTAACTTTAAGAGGATGACTATTTCCTCCTCTTAATTTTAATTGAATTTTCACTGTTTTAAGAAGAGGATATTTATGCTATGTGGGTTTTTTTTAAGCTGAAGAAGATGTGGCATGAAGGGTCAGTATTTTCCTGCTTCAATCTTCATGTATTTTCCTGTAAATGAATCCTTGAGCCAGATAGAAAGTTTGTTGGTTTGTGTGTGTGTGGTTTTGGGGGTTTTTTTGGTGGTTTTTTTTTTTTTTTTTCCTCTCTTTTTTTCTTCCCTGAGTCATGTCAGACTAACAAAGGATGAGGAAGTTGGTAGCTTGGAGTCCACCTGCACAGAGGCTGGGAGGGAGCTTTGGGCTGCTCAGGCTCCCACAGTGCCACCGAGGGAGGACGGCAGCGTTGCCAAACCTGCTTGAGATGCCATCAAAACTCAAGAACTAAACTCCCCGGTCTGAGGCTGCTGTGACTGTGTCCCCGCCAGCCGTGGTGACTCGATGCCCTCGTTTGTTTGCACAACTGTCTTCAGTGCATGCAAAGTGCCGTCTTGCAGAGCGTACTGCATGTGGTGGCTCCAGTAATGGAGTCTGTGAGCTGGGTGCCTATGCTGTCTGCACACAGATGCTCTTAGCAGTGTTTTGATTAAAAAGTTGCATGAGGTAGGGAGGGAAGACTTTTTGCAAGTCTGCCTCTGCTATAGTTGTATTTTACCTCTGTTTTAATCTTCTGAGAAGCAAATATACTGATCTCTGAATGCCAGTGCAGTCCGGACTAGTTCTCCGTCCTCTTGCTTTGCTCCACAAGCCACTGTTTATCGTATTTGTACTTGGGGGTACACAAGTTGTTCTGTGTCTGCTCTGGCAGCGTCTGTTAGAAGTGAGACGGCTATGCTGTGCCCTGCGGCTGTGTCTGAGGGTGTGTGGTAGTGACAACTGTTAGTGGAAAGAATGACTCTGCATCTGCATGCGGGGCCGGCACGCCATGGCGCAGGAGGCTGCGCTTCTGCGTCACTCTTGGAAACGCAGGAAGAGATTTGAAGAGAAATGAGGAAGAGATTTACAGGTCAGAATTTAAAATCAATTCCATGTATTCTTGCATTGCTGTGAGAAAGAAGCCTTGACATCCACTGATGCTCTTCTACCTTTTTTTAAAATGTTCTATTAGAAATTTACTGCTTGTTTATGATCCTGTTCTGGTGAGAGAAATAGATATGATAAGGCCATCTAGGGTTGTCAGCACGTATAAAACTGTGACTTTATTTGATATGATCTTACTGTACTTGAGAGGAAGGTGAGTGTAACAGTGAGAGACTACTCCAAAACGCATGTCTCCAGTGCATCCTCAGTTGCCTACTTGTCACTTTACCCTCAGTTATGCAAACAGCAGCAGTAAAAACATGTGCAAGCTGTGGATCTTCATGTGTTGATGAGCACAACTACAAATTCATAGCTGTGAAAACTTGCTATTTTGATTCTTTTTGCTTTGTTTTGAATACTTAGTGATGCAACTAGAACCCAATTTTTGCACAGGCAAAGCTACAAAGAATGATTTGGCTTGCCTTCTATTTTTATTTGGAGCTTTACAAACTGTAATAAAAGAGAACCCAGACAATGCTCTGGGCGCTGCGGATGATCTTATTGAAAAAATACACTGGTAAACAAACGGCTCCATCAACCACCTCAGATCAGATCAAATAAAAGTTGCTGTATTTATGCTGTTGCTAAGTTAAAAGCCATCTGTTGCTGTCTATTAACAGACTATTTACATATCTACAGATCCAAAATACTCTAGTAACAGGAATTGTCTCTTCTGTCAGAATCCCACATTGTTTAGCAGCACTTTCCCCTTCCCAGATCCTAGTGAAAGGTGAAATGAGGCTCTGTGGTGAGGTAGAAGGGCTAAACCCCTGGATTGCATTGACTTGGGCTGATATTCTGGAGTTTGGGAGCTCTAAGGGAGTTATGAAAATGTGGTTACCAGGGAGAGAACCACGTGCTGGGCTCGGCTAGACCGTGTTAAATCTCTGAATCTAACAAATTGCTTTTTTTGTCTTGTTTATGGAACAGTAGAGTGAAAAGATGTATGAGTTCCAGTAAGAATAGGCACAAGAGCTGTATTTCTTCTTCTAAGATTGCTGAAGAAGCTAAGGCTGCCTAAGAAACAGCGTTCAACTGAAATGTTTAACCTGGTCATCAAGAAACATAAAAAAACCCATAAGGTGTAGGGCATGCTTGTGACTGTTGCCTTTCTCTGACAGCTGGTAGGTATGCTGTCTCACGTCTGGGGTCTGCATTTTACACATCTTGCATCTTTCTGGAAGACTCTTAATTTTTTTCTGCCTAGGAAATTCTAGAATAAAAGAGAACAAAAGAAAAAGTCAGAAGTGACATGCAGCCCATGTCTGTTATGTGCACTGCTAACACTTGTCAGACATTCATTTTTCAGCGGTTTAATAACGTTGGGGAAACTAAATATACTCAGTTAAAATCCAAAAGCCATATCTGTGGAACGATCACATACAAAATTTTTCTCTAGATGCGGTAAATCAGCAGTAAGAGTGATCTGCCTTTTGATCTGGTCTCTTCTTTTATACCAGTCTCTCCTAAGCAGCTAATTTAATATTTTGTTCAAGTAATGCGATGAGTGGGCATATAATCATACAGACACATAGGCCCCTGCTAGATGCCATGGGCCAGAATGTCCTTGAGCTGCCTAGTAGCTGCCATTGCTTTCCCCCCTCCACTTCTTTTTTTTTTTTTTTCCTAAAGTGTTTGCAAAATGCAGAAAAATGCAGCAGGTCCTGAAAAACTGGAACTGTTTGGTGCAATTATTCAGAGCAACCGCTTCGCACAGACAAACCTACCATATTAAACCTCTGCCTAGAAAGAGGTTGCAAACGCAACAATTGAATAGTAAGAATTTTTTTTTTTTTTTTTTTAGTAACTGTCATCCTCCTTTAAGAGAAGCCAGAGCTCAAATACGAGCCTCATTTAAGGTGAGCACGGTATGTACTTTCTTTAGGAAAACTGCAGAGACCTTGTAGAGAACACAATTCCTTGAACGCAGGGAAGGTAGAGGAGACGAGCTAAGTGGGATGCTCCTCCAGGATCACATATGATGCCTGGAAAAATGATGATAATGCACTGTACAGCAGAGGTAGGTGTTTGTGGTGTTACAGTGCATCACATGGCAATGTAGCACAAGTGTGTCAAACAGCTGTAGGAAGACCAACAGTGCAATAACACTATTCTGGAATTTCCTAAAATTGTTGAGTAACACAGTTTCCAGCTTTTCAGTCACTGTAGAGTTGGTGACTCTTCTGCATGCTTTCTATCCCTAAAGCATCAGGCCTCCTATTCAAAAGACTAGTCAGGAAATGGCATGTACATCATCAAAATGCACAGTTACTGTTGCTTTTGTGTAGGACAGCCCTGAAACCACATGAAAATGTGGTATTTGCATGTGTAGATGATCCATCAGAGCACAAGTGCCTCCTGCATTTGAGGAACAGCCAGTTGGCAGTGCAGTGTGACACTTGGGAGCCACTTTGTTTGACTTCCTGCAAACTAAGGATATCTTATCTCCTCCACAATCGGACACAAACTGCTTCCTGTATCCTCCTCACATCAATCCTGTGTACAATATTGGGCAAACCAGTTATAATCCGCCAGTTTGTTGTAGAAAATTGTGTGCATGTGTGTGTACTCTATTAACAATCATCATAACGTCTCTCAAGGTGGTTCTTAGCAAGGGCAACCGCTGCTGGCGTTTTGGCTCTCCTTCAAACCAGTCTTGTCAGCAAGAAAAACCATATGAACTTGGAGATTGAAATCAGTTGCCCCAGGGTATCAGGTCTGATTTCATTTTAACAATAAAAGAATCTGATGCCTTTTAGCAGGCAGGTAGTTATTGCCTAGATGAAGGAAGAGTTGTAATAGTAAATCTAGAATTGCATTCAGATGTGACATCAGCTGATATATAAATACTCTACGTCTTGTCATATCCACCCACTCTTTCTATATGCGGGGGAATCTGAAGCAAGGGAAAAGCAAAATACTGGGCTGGCTCCCCCAAGTCCACAATTACATGCTAGTAATCCTGAACTTCCTCTGCATTTGCAGGTAGCTAGAGGGGCCTGAATCCTAATGCTATGCTCAACTTCATACACTGTTTACATTAATCTGCAAAAGCTTGAGCACGTCTGTGTTTCCAGACACAGACAACTTGAGGACAAAATGGATGTTAGTAATTTTCCAGGAACTTCCAGTCATGGAAATGCTCTCCTTCGTAGACTGCGTTGTGGTTGTTATGCCCTGATTCCCTATGGTCAAGGTGTTCACTGGAGCTAAATATGTAGTTGACCAATTTCTACTAAAATTGGAGATGGAAGCTTAAATAAAGTATTGATCAACGGGTGCACGTTACCTTTTGCTATGATATATGCATAGTAAGACAACTTTGTTCCAGCAAAGGAATGAATCATGGATTATTTAGTATCTGGACATATTATTGTTGTATCAGGCATACCCTAACAGGTGTAATGAGTTCAGTATTTTATCCAGGCAGATCCTTAATGATGTCACCAGTGCTAAACTTTAGTGAACTACCAGTGGGGACACATGAAGGTGACAGTGGTATCCTTGTCCTTAAAGAGAGATTCCCAAGCAATTATTTGCCAAGCACATTATTGCTTTGGCTTGCTGCACCTTATCTTTGTGACTGTGAAAACAAACCTGGCCAGTGTCTCTTTCCGAGTGCAGTCATAGCTTGCTGATCTGGAAGAGAGCTGTTAGCCTGTGTGTTAATTGCCATCTGAGAGCCATGGTTCAGAGTCCCAGCAGGATGGTGGCTTCTCAATGGTATGGGAGCAGCTGTTGGCGGTGGCTCTAATTGCTGCCCTGTACTCTTGATTAAAACGGAGTTGGGGGGGAGAAGCCCTGCTGGGCTACAGCTTAACAGCTCTCCTTATGAATAATCTTCCCGAAGGTGCCGCTCATTCTTCTAGTCGAGCACAGTGGAATTATTCCTACTCGTGTAGCTTAATCAGCAAGAAGTGCATTTGGCGTATTGTTGGGAAGGAACCTGCTCTCTGCCATTGAGCACTAGCTGGGGCGTAGCTGCCAAGATAAACAAACAGGTTTGTAGATCTAGACATCTCCTTGTGTTGCTGTCTGTATGCCGAATTTAGTATCAGAAAGAATTGAAATTTTTTTTTCAGTTGTCTCCCACCTCCAAAACATAGTGTGTCTCATTTTTCCAAGTAAACTGAAAACTCAGGGAACAGATTCACACAGTTGCTGACGTGATGCACTCAAACCTGTGGAAAAACTTTCTGCTTTCCAATTGGGTTCTTTAGCGGTCCACACTGCTCTCTTCCGTGGGCAAGGAAGTAAAATAGCGATGCTCGTGCTGGCCCACTATGTCTGTGCATTAGTGTAAGACTGTGGAGGGCAATTAAATTAGGTGGTGGTTCTGGGTTGGTTTTGTTTCAATTGAGGGAAAAGTAGAAAATGTGAAATATTATTAGTTAAAAACAAAAATCCTGGAAACAGTTATTGTGACATAATTAAAATGCTTTAAGGTATTGTTTCAATCTCAACTAAAAAAAAAGTCAGAAAGAAAATCTGTTACAAAAAAGAAAAAGCTGTAAAAGTTTAGGTCTGGAAATTACAAATGGTACACTTTATTGTGTAAATGTTTTCACTGGGGAAAAAAAAAAACCTTGTCCAAATTCACTAAGAGATATAATTTTATAGGCAATTTACTACTTTGATGAAGTAATTTTATCAACATATCTCAAAACAGTTTCACCATCTACCTTTTATCTATGTGGGTTAATTTTTCCTGATGAAATTGCTTTGTCTTTCTTGTGTCTTCAAATTGATAGCAAGCTGATCCTTTACTCAACCTGCTCCCTTTTGATCTGATGCTTCATTTGTCTCAGTCCTGGAAAATGTTGCTCAACAGGGTATCTCAGCGCCTTTGACCTTTTCCTGGGATACACAGTCCTGTGCGATGCCGTACCACACGTGCCTTAAAGTCGGAGTTTGCAATCTTGCAGATTGAGCAAGGTAGAACTGGGGTGCTTTAATCTTTGTACAGCTTTAAGCAATCCAGAAATGACATTACTTCAGTGCTGGGTTGCATGTGTTTGCTTCACTGTGGTCGGTAGGGTCTATTAAAAAATGGTAAGTATGTGTTCAGTGGAAAATCTTCAAAAGAAAAAATGAAATTTAAAAAAACCCTCAAGAGTGGTGTTTTCTCAATGACATAAGAAACCTAATTTTGCATCCAAATGAGTAAATAAACAAATCACCTGGCATTTTTCAATAGAAAAATAGGTGGAGGTGGGGGAAAGGACAATTCTATTCTTTTGTTCACTCTTCTAATTTGCCATAATATATTTTGCTGGCTCACATAGCTAATTTTCCTTTTGTTTGGGAGCCCTCTTAAAAAGAGTACATAAAAGCTTTCTTGTGCTTGCTTGAGGAATCAGAAAAATGACCAGCAAGAAGTTTGCTGAGGGATGGAGCCACCAGATCCTCCTGATATTTGTGTCAGGCCCATGAGACTGTTCACCTCTCAGTTTGCCAGTAATTTAATGTGATCAAGACTTTTAATTTCTGTGATCACCAAGCGTTCAGCAATGGATATTATCATATTACCACCTTTATCATGTTGCTTAGGTAAAACTATTGCCCCCTCAATTCACATTAAATTGCTTTGATGAAGAGGATTTTCCACTGTGACCAACAGAGTACTTGACTCTGGATTCAAAATGTATTCTATCCAGCCAGTGACACTGGCCTCAGCAGTTCTGGAAGCCTTTTTTCAGAGGTACTTTAAATTTCCCCTCTCAGTACAGTTTCAGCTGACTGCAGGATAGATAGCAGTGCAGGCTGAGAACATAATATAATATACCTGACAGCTTTTTTTTTTTTTTTTTTTTTTTCCCCTCACACTTTTATCAACCTAAAAGCTAAAGCAAATAGGGATGCAGCCTGTAAAGTTGTTGAATAATTTTAGTGAGCTTAACCACATGTTTAGCCTGAGGAAGACAGAGTAGTTAATTTTATATCTAATTTTTTTTTTCATCCAAAGCAAAGGACCCTCCTTTTTCCTGAAGGCAATTTCAAGCTGTTATCCAAGAATGAAAATTGATAATTGTTATAGCTGTACTCAGTTGATCTTAATTTTAGTGAAGCTCCAGGCTAGCAAATATGAAAATATAATCTTCCTGGCTGATAAACTGGTTAAATGCATTGGTGTAGGATTCTGATGAAGTAGCAATAGTTAATATTTGTTGCTTAGCAAAGAGCAGTTATAATCCTGGCTTTGGAACTAATCCAAATAGGGCGGGAGAAAGTAAGTCATTCAGCAGCAGTGTGAAGTGATATTTTATATACGCAGACACACACGAACATTGTTAGACAGCATAAAATGCTCTTATAGCAAACTGTTTGCTCTCCCTGCTGATGAGGTGAACACAAGGAGGTTCCAGTGCCTATGCCCACCAAACAGACTTTTCAGCCCATGTCAATGTAATACTTACAGAAATTTGTGCAGAAAATACCTTTTCTCACCTATACCAAGGGCAGGAAGCTGTATGAAACAGCTCTTAGAGGTGCGTGAGCTGCCCTACGCCTCAAACACAAACAGGGACCCAGGGCTTTGGGGTCTGTACCCAGCTCCTGTACAGGTCATGGAAAAAGACCAAAACAAGGATTGCGATGCCAACCTGTGCACCAGAGTTTTACAAATCGCTGTTAACGCTTGTAAAGGATGGTATATTCTTTTCACTGGATATAGTTATAAAAATGCAGGCTTGTGGTACCAGTCTGGACAGCTGTAAGTTATCTCAGTCTATGTATTAAAACTTAAATTTGTAAGTGTTGGTGTCTCTTCTTCAGAAAGGTATTTCTCTTTTTTGCTTTCTCTCTCCCATACTTTCTATGGCCAGAGCCATGTTCTATGGGATACCTCAGGAAACACTGAGCTTACATAATCTGAAAGCAGTTTTGACATGCATTGAAGCTATAGGCATCAAAAAGGCACTTTCCTGCTTTTTCATGAAGTGTCGTTTTTGGTACTTACTGCCATCCGTGCTCCACTTCTCAGTGTAAACAGGAGATCAAGCAGGTAGACATTACTGGCAAGTCAGAGACTGCTGTAGGAGGCTTAGTTCAGGTGAAGAAAGAGAATTTGGCTAAATCTTTGTATTTCTTATATGATTCTTTAGCTCTAATCTGTATGTTCCTGTGGTGCCAAAACTTGCTGTGTTTGAGCAATTAGTAACAAGACAGTATCTATTTTGTCAGATCCACACACTGGACATGAGGAGCATTGTGAATCACTGTGTTCAATTCTCTGATGCTGAAGGTGCTGCACCATGTGGATTTTCCCTAGAAAATGTCATTTAAAAATTAATTGAGACTTTTTTTCTTTTTTTTCCCCCCTACAAGTCATCCTTCCATACTCCCATCAGAAGCACTGCAAAGATAATAGAAACTCTGCTGCATCACAGGACTACGAGTATTGGCTGAAAGGATGCTGAGAGGTTAGGGTAATACCTCGTGGTATTCAGTCAAGAGAAGTACTGGATGCTTTGCAGGAATGTCTAACCTTAAAAGTTATCTCTCCAGTGTATCTGCTCAGGAGGCAAGGTAGCTTTCCAGCTGCGTGCACAACACTAATTCATAGAGAGAGCTTCTTTCTTAAAATGGAAATCTTTGTAATGTCATTTGCATTGGGATTTTAGATCATCTTAAAGTAGACTGGTTGAAGTCTACAGTAGTCTTTCATTCCACCAGCAACTGTTTTTGCTGGTGTATACAAGTATTGGTGGTTTTGTAAGATGGGAGAAAAAAGTAAGAAACTGTGACTATTTCAGCAACTTGAGTACTGCTCTGATGAAAGAAACCAAATATTATGAATTCATCCTAAGGCATGAAAATACTTATGAAATATGAATTTATTCAAGGGCTTAAGTACTTAAAACATCTACTGTGCATCTTACAACTAACATGTAAGCTTTATTTGAATATATATAACACTATTGCTAACAAAGATCGCAATCAGAATGAACCTTGAAATGCAGCACAAAGTTCTCTAGAATAACAATATTCAGATATTAAGTAGAGGGATATTCATTTAAAACACATGCAGTCCACCCTCCCAGCCTGCAGGAAGTAAAAGCAGAAAATTAGGGCCACGTTGAGATAATATGGTGATAACTGGATAGAGGCAAAGGTGCCAGTTCAGCAGTGTGTTCCACTTTGATTGCGATTACACACAATTATGCAAGTTCATCAGACTGGAAGTCATACTCGTAGAAGAAGAGCAGGTGAGAAGATAAAATAAGGCCCTTGGAGGCAAAGCAATATTCGGCTTCTTTCAATGACTTTGCGATAAAGGAGCAATGTCAAATGCTAGGAGCAAGAGCTGAAACTTCACTCATTAAATGTCGATCCCATAATTCCATTCTCCACTCTTCTTTCTTCTAAACTGTCACCCAAAGATGCTTTTACTACACTCAGTGCAAGTCTCTAACTCCTATAAACTCATAATTTTATCTGTGAGGTTTCCGTAAAAACATTAAGGAAACAGAGACAGTGAAGACAGGTAACTCGCCAAAGGCCAAACAAAGCACCTGAGGTGGAGTCAGGCACAGAACCCAGTCCTCCAGCCTCGTTTGTTTCACTGGTTTTCCTGTTTTCCACCTTTTTTCTGTTCCCTGTCAGTCCCTCTATTCTCATGTGAAGTATAGGGGACTTTATAACCCTGTATTCCTTACAACTGTTTGAAAGCTCTACAAGAGTGTAATACTCCTGATTGTTTTTATTCAAAGATGGGGGCGTTTCTAGACATGTCACATCTGAGAAGTGAATGACTTTTGGCATATAGTCCTTGGTTTTCAGACACAAAGGATGCATGCAAGGAATATCAAACACATGGCTGAAGCCAGACTGCGCGTCTCTAAGCATACAATGCTTTATTCTATACTGAAGGTCTAAAATGAGAATTTTCTCTGCCTGTCTAGGTGGAGAAGCTTCCTTTTTAGGTATTATCTGCTATGCAAATATTGGCCTACTCCTTAAAGTTAGTTTCATAGAAAGCTGAAGGCAGCCTAAAGAGGAAAACGTTTCCTTTTATACATGTTGGATAAGGTAAATGATATCAAATAAAATGAAGGATTAAAGCATGCTTGGGCTTGAAGTAATAGATATAAAAGGACAGGAATTATTGTTTACTTACATTTTTCAACTGGGTGTGTGCAATCAGTTTTGCTGGGGATTTATGTATCACATCAGTTAATTTGCAGCCTGTGCCAACTCCCATAGCGTGCACCACACCAGCAAACTCCGTCACGAGCTACCCAGCAGCCACGTGCGCTCATCCAGGCCCCTGCCCACCCTGTGTTGCCTTCTCTCTTTAAGCTCTTCTTGTTACGCATCTCCTCTTCCCCTGGTACACCCTTCCTTTTTCTTGCCATTTCCCCTGCTTGCTTCACTGATTTTCAACCTGCAGCAAGGAAAGACTTTTGGAGAAGGACAGCTTTCTGCTATCCAAAAAATTGCAAAGCATATTCCAAAATCCAAGTGATTCCAGGCATGGATCACCACCAGCTTGTTTTTTTTTTTGTTTTCTTTGTTTTTTTTTTTTTAATTTGTCTTTGAAGGACTTTATGCCTCTCTCTAAAGAGGGCAAGAAATGGTGGACTTATCCACTAACACAATCTTTTGCCTGTCCTGAAGTATGGCTCTCCCATGACTTTCTGACTTTAAAGTGTGTATGATGTTTCACCATGATGCTG
>WHYT01014694.1:0-12987 GCA_009806455.1 Tetrax tetrax
AAAAAAAAAAAATTCTACCTGCTTTCATTTTTTTTTTTTTTTTCCTAACAGTATGAAACTCAGTAGCTGGACTTTGCTTTCTTCTTTGTAACTTCAGAATTCCATCAGTTATTTTATTGTTGAAAAATGCTAAAAAAAGGTTTGTCTTAAAAACAATTCGACTCTGCGTAAACAAACCTGAAATTAGTGGAACAAGGCAGTGTTGAGCTGCTCTGTTACACTGATCATAATGCAGTTGCCCCAGAGTCTTTATACAATTTGAAATATTGTGGAGGCTGGTAGATCTTCCCGATAATTAAGGTTGTCAAACTGCTATGCTTTATAAAATCCTGCTTCCAAATGTGTATAATGAAGTGTTGTTTTAGAAATTATTAGCAGCATCTATTTCTGGTTGTGGGGTTTTTTTTGTTTTTTTTGTTTTTTTTGTTTTTTTGGTCTGAGATAATTTTTTTTTTTAGTTCATCCAGAAGAGGTCAGATGTCCCTGAGCTTAAAGACAGGAAAGAAAAAAATAATTTCTCATCATTAAGAAAATTCATCTAATTTTCTTGAAAATGTTGAACATACCATGCTTTATAATAAACATAAGAATTTAAAAGGGGTGTTCTTGACATCACAGGTGTACTTTTCACTAACTTAAAAAAAAAAAAGGTAACAAGCCTATCCTTGCTTAAACTTAGAAAAGAAACATTCTCCTGAAATAATGCAGCTTGGTCATGCCCAGGGAAGATTTCTAAGATTTTTCTTTCAGTAGCTAAAAGTCTTATGACTTTGTCTGCATTGCAGAAGCTAGATCCTCTCACACACCCTGCATGTTAATGAACTGTTTAAACCCTCTACAGCGAATAATTAAATACGTCCCAAACCTGGTGGAACCAGCTCTTCATTGTAATGGGTGGCTCAAGGTGGGAGTGAAGTCAGGCACTGTATTGACAGCTGAGAACCTGGTGTTTTATGAGCCGTCCGTGATCTGCAGTCATTTAAGATACGTGGAGGAGGAAGCTATGAGTAAGTAGAAGGAACAAAAGGCAGGTGATGTAGCAGGGACAGGAGCCTGGGACCGAAGTGGGAAGGAGAGAAACTGAGTGGGAGTTGATGACTGGCTGAAAAGATTGGCAGCTGAAGGCAGGCAGTGAAGGACTAAAAAAATAATCTGGGACAAGAATCATAGAACAGTTGGGGCTGGAAGGGACCTTTAAAGGTCGTCTAGTCCAACCCTCCTGCAAGGAGCAGGGAACTCTCCAACTAGGTCAGGTTGCTCAGAGCTTCATCCAAGAAGTGTATGACAAGAGAGGAGTGGGCAACTGTTAAATTTGTGCTAGAAATTTGGGGCAGAAAACCTGTGCCATTATGGCAGAGAGAAATTAAAGAAGAACCAGTGGGACTAGGGATGAAGGATGACAAGAGAGTTGTGAAGAGGAGGAGTGGACTGGCTGGGGAGACTGAACTGCTGGACAAAGATCCAGAGAGGGGAAAGTCTGGGGCAAGAAATGAGGAAAGAATTGAGGGGCAGGGGTTGTGGTGAGTCTGGAAAGGAGTCTAATGCTGACTGGCATGGGAAGGAAAAGACTGAGCAAGACGAGAGCCAAAGGGCCATGCTGAGACTGTAGGTGTGAGGAGAACCTTTTGAACCAGAAGGAGGCCTTAATTCTAGGAGATAAGGTAGGCTGTAACTGGATTGGGAAGCTGGATTGGCTAAGTGAGAGATATATGGGACTAGGATAAAGTCTGGAGAGGAAAAAAGAGTGGGAAAGGCTTGGAGCAGTTAAGCTAGATAACAACTATCTAGGAAACCAGTTGTATTAAGGCACAGCAGTTACCTGTGGTATGCTGACAGCCTACTTCTGTCAGTGATTTTGTGTTATTCTAGGTGGAACATGTCTGAAAAGTGGTTTTAAAGTTTCCCTCTCTACCTGTGGTTTGTGTGAGTGTCAGTCTGATGCCACCTACTATAACTGTGGGGATCGTCTTGCCTTTTTTTTTAAGTATAGGAAAAAATACATATAAATTATACCATTAAAACATTTTCCTTAAATTTTTTAAAACTGTAGGCATTAGAAAATGCAAGAATTATGGCACTAATATATTTCACGAAATCATAGAATCATAGAATGGTTAGAGTTGGAAGGGACCTTCAAAGGTCATCTAGTCCAACCCCTCTGCAAGAAGCAGGGACCTCCCTGACTAGATCAGGTTGCACAGAGCCCCATCCAGCCTGGCCTTGAACGTTTCCAGGGATGGGGCATCCACCACCTCTCTGGGCAACCCGTTCCAGTGCTCTACAACTCTCATTGTAAAAATTTTTTTTCTAATATCTAATCTAAACCTACCTCCTTCTAATTTAAACCCATTACCCCTTGTCCTATCACAACAGGCCCTACTGAACAGCCTCTTTTAAGTATACAGTCATGCTGTCTTTTTCTGGAGCACCACCACTGCCTGATAAATGGATGTGTCAGGTTTGAGGCTGTGGAATGAAGCAACTTTGAAGATGAGATTTCAAACTGGGAATTGCAGGTGGAGGATTGGTGGTACGATGCTTAGTTAATTATTTTCCTGGAGAACTAGATTCTGTGCCAGACTGCTGTGGAATTTGCTGAGCAGATTTCAAGAGGTCACTGACTCTTCATCTCTTACCAAGAATATTCCTTACCTGAGTTGTGGCTCTGAGATCTCCTCCTCCTGCTAGAGGCTGAGGTCCCAGAGTTGCTCAGTCTTTATCTTTGCAACTGAGGTGAATGAAAGACGTGCCTTGAACATTAAAACTGCACACAATGCAGTCTACAGTGGGAATTAAACAGGTCCTTGTCACCTCAACTTTGCATCCTAGATTAATGAAAATGTCTTAGTGTAATCTATGTACGTCCGCTTCCCATTGGAAAATGGGATTTTATGCTACTCTTCTGGGGTTTTGAGAAAAATGAATTCATTAATATTTGTTGTGTTTTGTGAAATGCTGTAATTGATGGTAGCAAGAGAAAACCCTATGAGGAAATTAATAATTCTGTTTTCAAAGCTTTGAAAAATTGACTATATTGAATAAAGCATGAGGCTGCAGAGTGAAGACTGAGGAGAAATCAAAGCATTGCACAGCTGTTCATGAAGTGAGCCCCTTTATCCTCTATATACAATGAGACAGCACTTGTGGCAAAAATTGTACAGGATGATGCTATTGAAGACTGTCATACGATGTATGCACCAGAAGCCATTCTTTTTCTGTAGCCTACTTGGCGTGCCATTTCCTAGCTTTTTGTACTTGCTTTTGTAAAATTAATATTTTGTTAATGAAAGCTCTTGTCTCTAATTATACTAAATGATAATCATTTGGCAGCAGAGTAGCTGATGTGCTTGAGGCTTTTCTTGGTTATAGTGCAGAAGGAGAGCTGATACAAACAGAGGGAATGCAAGCTACCAGCATCGACCCTCTGTGGGATCCTTGTGCTTTCCTGCCGTGCATCTGCCATCGTCTGCTGTCAGCTATGTGATAGTGGACTAGATGATTTTCGATGGCTGAGTTGTGATGATAATTTCTGTGTATCTGTAGATTTCAGCTACTACTCTCCCTTTGCTGATGGCATGTTTATGCTAAGTAGAGGGGCTGGAATTGGCTAGTATAGTGCTGGAAATTCTCTTTCTTTATCAATGGAAAAATTCTCTTTCCTTGTGGATTTGCTGACCAGCTGTTTAAACCACTTCAGAGAAATGAAAAAAACCCAGCATTTTGTAGAGCTTTAAACCTATATGAAATTTCTGGGGCTTTGCCTTCTCTGGGTCAAAACTTAAATATTTAACTTCTTGTTCTGCAATGTAAGTTTACCCATATCTATTCAAACTTTTTCAAAATATTCATAGATACTTCAATGAATAAAAATGTATTGCCACTTTTAGATGTAAGCACCCCAAAAAATTATAGAAAAGCTTTACAAAGATGCAGTTATTATTTCAAACTCTTTCCAATACCTCTCTTTCTTGTGACTGAATATTTTCATTTATTTTGACTCAGTGTTACAGAACACTTTTTCACTGACTCAGGTAATAAATTTTAATGGAAATAACACCGGATAAGTAGGAAGATAAGAAGTGATTATCTTTTAGTCCTAGAGGCAGTGCATCTAGTTTAGCCTTTAAATTATTGCTGAAGCTTGCTTATTCATATTTTTTTTTGTTATTGCAAAATGTTTTTCCCTTCCTAATAAAACAAACAGAAAAGGGAGTATAGGTTATGTTTATTTTGGTAATAGTTTTGGTTTTGAGATTTTTTTTGTTGGTTGGTTGGTTGTGTTTGGTTTTTTTTTTTTTGTTTTGTTTTTTTTTAAGTTACAGATACAGATATGTACTTTTTGTCTTCTTTCCCAAGATAGAAATATCTCCTGTGTGGCCATCTTCCAGTTTTGATTTGCCTGATCTCAGACTGAGTAAGGAAAAGTAGAGGAGTGCATGAAGTGCTCCTCCTTACTCTGATGCATGAGTTCTTGCTTGTGTAACTGTCATCGGAACGGTGTCTGTTTAAGACTTGAAACATCTCAGAAATTTTTGGGTCGTTGAAGACAGGTGCTTAAATGGTTTGAAACTGCTTCTCCATCCTGATCATTGTGGTCCTTTTAAGACAGGGAGAAAGGGGAAATAGCAAGGGTTTTAAGAGTCTCTGTGTGCAGAAGAGAAATAGATTATTGAATTGGATCATGTCTGTACCCTCCATCTCTTCACCAGCTGGTACAAACTTTTGAAGCTGTTGTGTGCAGTACTTCAGCATTCTGGGAAGTGCTCTGCCTCATATGCAGTTCTCAAAAATGTACCAGAAAATAAGCTTTCTTTTGCTATTCTCTCTGTTTGTAATGGACTGTGATTGAAGGCAGAGACATCATAATGTAAAGTGCAGATAGAAATAGATACTGCTAGATAAGATGTCAGTATTGACACACCATAGCCATGAGGAAGCCTGAAGCAAAAGTTTTGCTATTTTAATGTTTTTTGTTTCTTTGCACGCATGCATGTTTTGGTGAACAGAAGCTTTAATCAGACTGACTGTGAAATTTAAAATACATCATCTAGTTATTTAGAGCTATTGTAAATGCAGCCATGCTGCTGCAATCACTGCTGAAGGATTCTTGTGGAAATTACCATCAGATTCCTAAGCTATCCAGTGAGTCTGAATGTGCTGTGTTGTTCTTGAAGGCCTACAAACAAGGATGTTATTGTGTTAGTTTTCTGCAGAGCAGGATAATGTTTAAAACATGATGGTAGGTCCAATTGCAAAACCTGCAGTGTTCTGAGAGATCTGAGTCTTGGAGTTTATCCTTGAGAAAGCTACCTCTAGACTATAACGTTATACTGTATTCATAAAATACCGTAATTTAATTCTGAAAAATGATAAAAAACCTCTGTCAGGTTAAATGCTGGTTTAGGAGATCATTAATGTATCAGTAGGGAAGACAAATCTGGCTTTTTGTTTAAGCCTTGACACCAGTGTGTAAAAGGTATTATTTGGGTGAAACAGAAGGCTGAAGGACCTGCCTGGAATGGTGAAGACCCATACCAGGATTAGAATAGACAGCAGGATTCCTGAACCCAACATATTTCTGCTTTGCAAATGTTGTTACTGCATAGCTGAAAGACATGCTACACATGTGGTCCTTGCTGATGATGGCAACCTGCTACTTTTGCCAGATACTCTGTTGTGGCAGCTAGCAAAGACCTGTAGTAGGTACAGAGGCTGTTCAACATCAGTGTGTCGTGTCCACATCCTGGACATTGTGTTTTGGAATTTCTGTTTAATTTTGATAGTTTTACTGTGCAGAAAGTACCAAACCTAGCAGATAAGCTCCAAATAAGACAAGCAGCAGACTGCTTTAAAACAACATTGAGATTGTAAAGTATAGTACTGAAAAGTTAGGCAACACCAGGATTAAGACTGGAATCTCTAATCTGTTGGGTTTTTTTCTATGCATCTGACATAATTGAATCCTTGAATATCCATTCACAGGCTACCTCCTCTACATGGTCCAAGTTTCATTTTATTGTTTGCTATAGATGATGTCCAGGGGATGAACACCATAGCGTATGGAACTGTAGTTGTCAAGACCCCTGCTTTCAATTGTAAATTGAAGGGTGCAGCAAGCAATCTAAGGAAGTGAACGAAAGAAGAGAATTGCAGAGATACACTCTCTGTTTCTTTGCTTTAGTGGTCATGTGTTATAGGTTATTTAAACAATATTTTTTAAAGATATTATTGTCTGGTGACTCGAGACCTCTGGCTTATAATCAGAGCTGCAACTGGATGCAAATGAATGGATAAAAATAATAGGTGGTCTGAAGAGAGATATCAGCAATATATTTTTGTTCAGTGTTCTATCTATAAAATGGACCACTAATGTGAAAATAAGTCTGTTAACATGTATAAAGCACACGGTTTCAAGAAGTGCTCTGATGTTGGCAGATCTAAATGACAGAGTTGTTATCTTCTTCCTCTTTTGCCCATCTTGAATGATGCATTTTCCACAAAAAGTAGTATTTGGTGTGCTGGTTGGACTGCTCATTGTCCCTAACTGGAATCTGTGTAGAGATCTCAGAAAAAACCTAGCAATAAAATTAAGGCCAAGAAGGCAGGAATGGGACTGGAGGTGCGCTGGGTAATTGTAATCTCTCCACCTGGTCTGCCATTGACTGAGCTATGTAATTGGAGTAAGGGGAAAGTAAGAGGTGAAGTGGAGGTTTGTTCACTGAACATCCTCTGTTACGTGTGCTGAATGACACTGACAGTGTGGAAAAAATGGCTTTTGTGAAGTCTCTGACTTTGTCACTAGCTGTTATGGGAGCCATCTAAATGAGCTGATGCGCTATTTCTTGTACATCTGCACAGCTAGATGGTGTGCAGGCAGGAAGACAGAAGGACTCTGAACATGTCATTGGGAAATACCCCCTTCTGACCTCCATTGCCTCTTTTATCCTCTGTAATATGTTTAATAATTTTATCTAAAAGTTGCTAATATTGGGCACAGCATACAGAAGCAGAGACCAATACTACTGTGTAAACACAGCTACTATCCAGTAGTTTAAAATAAAGTTTTGATAAAAGTGTCTAAGTATTATTGCAGTTGAAAAGCTATTACCTGGTAGGATAAATAGCTGCTTATCTATAGAACGCTTGGTTCTATAACCTTATAATTCTATAATGTTACATTGTTTGGCACTGAATGGTATATCAATGGAACTGACTGATGGTGTGGGACAAAAGCTTTTGCATGGGTATGATACACAAAATATGCCTTGAGATTAGAATTTCTGAGAGAATAATGCCACTGAACTAGTTGGAAGACACATGTGCATGCACACACACACACACAGAATTCTGAGAAGAGAAAGCATCTGTGGCACTCACCAGAAAGATCTGCCACTTTGGCAGAAGATAGGAAATAACTCAGTAAAAGAGCAGCACTCATTGAATTCTTAGGCAGGAAGCGAGCTGTTCAGGAAAAGATAGTTTCAGACTTGCTTGGATCACAGAAACTTTGTGCAAGAATATATTTTGGGAACTCCCTTACATGCCTTACTAAGATGATTACTTGATTTGTTTGTGTCGTAGTTCATCCCCGATCAGGACCAGACTACGCAGTCTCTCTCTTGCTCCCCCCACCCTCTGAGAGAACAGGGGGAGATGATATAAGAAAAAACGGCTGGAGCCGTTCCTCTCACAAGAAAAATTCTTCACAACAGGCTGGCAGACGCCTCTCAGGATCTTTTTACATCTTATTCACATCTCGTCTCCTCTCCACTTCTTGCAGCTGGGCCGGGCCAAGTTGGGCCCAGTCAGCTGCCCGGTGGGAGGCCAGAGGGTGAGGCCTGCAAGGCCCACAAGGCTCGCGCCTCCCCCTCTGCACCTCTGCCCCCGCTCAGCTGCTTCACATCTTCTCTCTTCTCTTTTTTTTCCTGTTTTCCCCTTCTTAAATACGTTATCGCAGAGGCATTATCATGGGACATTCTGCTACCAATCAGCTCAGCCTTGGCTAGCAGCAGGTCTGCCCTAGGCCCGGCCGAGTCCACTGAAGAAAGGGGAGCGACTTCTAGCAGTTTCCTACAGAAGCTGCCACCTTAGGCCCCCCTCCCTAAACAAAACCAGAACAGTTTGATTGGATGGCAGTTTTAGGAAGCCAGTGGCCCACAACAAGTAAATAAGTGATAAGTTACACCTGAAATACAGATTAATGTTTCATCCTAGTATTCAAACTTTGTGGAAAGTCCCATTGCATATAGAAGGAAGAACATGAGTGTAAGATCCCCATAGCATTTAATAAGCAGTTCTTCAGAGTGTTTGCTATAATCTAAGACCCCAAATAGCTGACCTTTCTGGGCCATTTAGGCATGTCTCTTTGAGGCAAATATGCTGTTATTATTCTAGCTTTATTTCTAATGCCCCTCAAAGAATACCCAGCTCTGATTTTGTGTTTAATCATGCAGTCAGGATGAACAGTTTATGTATGAAAGAAACAAAAACATGTTTGAGATTATTATTGTACATTGTAATGAGATTTCTAATTAATCCCAAATAAAAGCCTCTCTCTTTCCTGGTTTTAGCATCTGTCTTACGGCAATGGTAGCTTACATGTTGATGCAGCCTTCCAGCAGACGCTCTGGAGTGTAGCACCAATCAGTTCAGGAAGTGAAGCTGCCCAAGGTAAGATTAACTCAACTTCAGTTATTGAAATGATTGTAAATGAATGTAAATGAAATATCTGAAAAACCAAATTATTCTGCCAAGTGTGGTGAAGTCTTGGAGTGGGTTTCTCTATGTAAACATTCAATCCAATAAATAAACATGTAAATTTTCTGAAAAGAGAGAGGGAATATTATGCTGAAAGGGACACTAATGGTTTTCTATGTTTAAAAAAAATATTGAAAAACTTATTCAAATTTCATTTTGCCAAAGGTTGTGATAATGTTCATAACAGTTTTTTTTTAATGACTTTTGGTTCTAGTTTAAATTATCTCAGATTTTTATGACATATGCAGTCATGGTTACATGTTCCTGTTGTGCTAGAGGACTGGAAGCAGCATATGAAATCCTAGGAGTTAAGACTGGGAGTGGTCTTGTGAGGAGCATATGGTTGGGAAGAAAAACAAAAGGAGGGGAAAGACAGAGACAGGATAGAACAATTTTCTAATTTTGTATGTTTTATTTAGGAATTAGGAAGGGGTTTTTTAATGCAGCTTCTGACATGAAAGGACAAGGATCTCAGAATTTATGCCATGCTGCTTCCACAGGGAAGAAAAAAAAAAGTTATTTTCAAAAAAGTTTATCAGGATGTAAAGACTAATGATTTCTAGTTTCCTATAGAAGCACTGTTTTGAGTAAATTTTGTAATAGAACCATAAGAAGGTTAAAACTGCAGGCTCTTTCTTTCTTACTCTCTGGGATTTTTGGGTACAATTTTTGGAAAAAGGCAACACACTGAAATTTCACATCAGTTCTTTTTATCTGGCATATTTAAAAACATGGTTGTGGAATGCTCTTGCAGCTTTGCTCATTCAGATTTCAGGGACACCATTGCCAACACCTCCTTTCTACATACTCACTGTGGTTTTAGACTATGAGAATCATTCTGTGCATTCAGATTATCTGACACGCTTTCTATCACAATCTGTTATTAAAAAACTGCCAATGCATTGCTTAACAATGTCCTAAACATTATGGAGAAAACAGAAAATCTCCTTACCAACCTGCTGCCTCTTCCTTTCCATTCTCTTTGTCCTGCCTCTGCTGGCAGCCCTGGTGTGGCATTCATGTTAATAATCCCAGTACAGTTTATCATCTGAGACTCAGATTTGTGCTGCTCCACATCTCTGGTTGGTGAACCTCACTAGTGAGACCTGTCTGCCTGTTTGGGAAGCAGAAGTCCACAATGGTATAGTGTTATGTTACACCTGCAGGAAATTACATGAAAATGATGTAAAGTGATTTTAGCAGCTGTGCATTTCTTTGGGTATTTCTTGTTCTTTCTTGCTATGCCTTTCTGTTTTCACCTTTCTCAAGTATAGGCAGTAATTATGTTTAAGCAGTATCTTTTCTAGAGCAGATCAGCTGCATATTGTCAGAAAGAATTAGAGCAAAGGCCTTATTCTAGCAAACCAACAAATGCTTTTGTAATCAAAGTTGTCATCTTGTGAAGGGAGAGTGAATTTGGTATGTAGGGTGTAAGACCTTACCCCTGTGTATGCCTCAGTAAAATTGTAGCCAAACTGGAGAAAACTGCCTTAGAAAGAAGGAATAGGAAAATAAAGCTAACTTTGTTAGTATCAGCAAAATATGTTTTCATCTTCATAATAAAACATTACTGTATAGGAATAACTACACTACAATAATCTTATCTCTTAATCAAAACTTCCCATTAAAAATAGATTAATAAGTGAAACATTTCAGTTAAATGAAATTACTTTGAAGAGAAAATAATGGATAATCCGTTAAATGAACTAGGTAGTTAAAAGAAAATTAGTTCTTTTTACGTGCATTTCTGCAAAACTGACTTATGCAGAAGTCTTATGTTTAAGTCAAAATAGAGCTTTAGAGTCAGATCAAGTAATTCTGTTAATTCTGTTCTGAGATGTGGAGTGGGGGGAGGGGGGGGCACTTTATGCAGAATTTTGTGACAGTATAGGGGTTTCCCTGTGGAATTTGAATAAATAACTTCTGTAGGTTGAGAATATTAAGTCAAGCAGAGCTTAGAGTGCATCTTTCCAGAAGTTTTTCTCACAGAAGACTTCTAAACCACCAAAAGGGGTTTTAAAGTTAAATAAATATTTTTTTTTGTTAGTATATAAATTGCAATTCCTAACTTAAATCAAACCCCAAAGTGAGTAGGTAAAATGGAAGAGAAGAGTCTCCTACTTTATCTGTTGTAATCTGGGAAGGAAGTACTTGCTTCCTAGTTTCCATCGGATCAGTCTTAGTTGCACTGGCTCTGTACAATCCCTTGTCTGTGGCTCTCTCCTGATCCACTCTTTTCTACTTGCTGATTTGGATCTTTTCTCACTTGGCAATATTCAGCTGGCTCCCCAGGGTACAAGATAATCTTCCCTTTCTTGACTTTTTTTTTTAAAGTAGCATAAAATATCAACTGAAAAAAAATGGAATAAAACTGATAGTGTTTAATACGATTTGAACTGTAGTTTTAAGTGTTGCTGTGTTCAGACAAATGCACTTGCTTTTTCTCCCTGTATTCCAGGATTTCTGATAGGAGGGGATGTTCTGAGGTTGTTGCATGGTCACATGGACGAATGTTTGACAGTCCCTTCGGGTGAACACGGAGAAGAACAAAGAAGGTAGGTTTCCAGCTTATAATAGAATAATAATCAGTGTTGCTGAATCAATATTGTCACTGATAGTACAGATTTTTGAAGGACATTGTGAAGAGATATATTACTCATAAGAAGGAATATTATTGAGGTTAACTTTGGACATGAGCCTCTTACATTTTGTTTTCAGTATTGTTCAAGTCTGATTACCAGCTGTAAAAGCAATAGTGATTTTTAATAACTTATTGTCAACTTTCCTGACTTAAAAGCACTGTGAATGAAATGTGTTGGTTTCTTTACTGCTGTTTTTTTTTTTCCTGTGATCACACAAAATTCTTCAGGCCAGGATATGTTAAGATTACTACCAACTCCTTCAAGGCTACTAATTTGGGTATTGATCTCAGGTGTACCTGTCATGATAATCTAGAACTTAATATATGGTTATTTTCTTGACTAAAGGAATTCTAGAATGGAAGTAGACAAGTTATGGTAGCTCAGTATGTGTTTCTCTTAGTTAACTAATAAATCCAAATGGTGAGAAGACTGGCACTGAAAGTGGTGTGTCTCAGTGGAGTGATTACACGAGTCCATGAAAGTCCTCCTTATTTGCTCCAATGGATTATACCCTACGCTTCATTTCAGTAGGGCAGTGCCATATGATTTATTCCTACTTTCAGTCTGAAGATTGCCAAAGGATAATGCTGATTTTAGAATAGTTTGTTTAATGCAGTGTATTGGGTAACTTCATTTCCATGACAAAGAAAGCGCTATTCATTCATTTCCAAATGAGATTTCCTGGTTTGCAAATAGAAATGTATTTTTTTTTTATTCTATTCTAGTCTTATTTGTAAAGATAAGAACAAGATACTGGAAGCTCTCATAAAATATAGCAAAAGTCTTCTATGAATTTCTAAATATTACTGGGAAAACTTTGAGTTGTTTCACTTAACATTTGACATATTCTTATACAGCTGCTGACCAACACTTTCTGGCTATTTCTCATTTTTAGATAAGGGAATTGTTTTTGAACACAGAAGGTATTTCAAAATGCTGAGACTGAAAATGTGATCAGTTTATGTCTTAATTTTAGTTACTACATTAGTTATGTAATAGATCCATTACAGCTTTGAGTTTATTGCTGCAATTATTATCCTCACCCTGTGAGTGATGAACAGATAATATAATAAATAAATGGGATCCTGTAGTATTTGCTCTTATTTCAGTTTAAATCTTGCAAAATTCCTTTTAAAAATTGTAGTTGCAATGTAATTGCAGATTCATAGGATGATCAAGTACTTCAGTAATGAACTTTAATACTTAAGAACACACTAAAAATCTGTCTCTACAAGAGTAACGTACATAAACTGCAATAAAGGAGAGTGAAGTTGCAAGTTAGGAAAAAATTCACTTGATCTGCTTCTGCATTCACAGGGTGCATCTTTGTGTCCTGCAACATAGGAAGAAAAGGGTTCGTTTCTTAAGCCGCAGAGCAGTGCAGTAAACAGACCAGATTGTTATTCCTCGTTCTGCAGTGTCTGTCTTTTCCCCTGTCTGTCTAGTACCTCAAAGGAAGCAGAGCTAGTAGACAACAAACAGTACCTATGTCTTTGTCTTTCCTGATAGCAATACTGAGAAACATTGCTTCTCAGTGCTTCCTAAAAAAACAGATTTGGTCCTCTGAAATTTTCTTGTTGTTTAGGAG
>WHYT01014694.1:24229-50465 GCA_009806455.1 Tetrax tetrax
TTTCTCTTAGTTAACTAATAAATCCAAATGGTGAGAAGACTGGCACTGAAAGTGGTGTGTCTCAGTGGAGTGATTACACGAGTCCATGAAAGTCCTCCTTATTTGCTCCAATGGATTATACCCTACGCTTCATTTCAGTAGGGCAGTGCCATATGATTTATTCCTACTTTCAGTCTGAAGATTGCCAAAGGATAATGCTGATTTTAGAATAGTTTGTTTAATGCAGTGTATTGGGTAACTTCATTTCCCTGACAAAGAAAGCACTATTCATTCATTTCCAAATGAGCTTTCCTGGCTTGCAAATAGAAATGTATTTTTTTTTTATTCTATTCTATTCTTATTTGTAAAGATAAGAACAAGATACTGGAAGCTCTCATAAAATATAGCAAAAGTCTTCTATGAATTTCTAAATATTACTGAGAAAACTTTGAGTTGTTTCACTTAACATTTGACATTTTCTTATACAGCTGCTGACCAACACTTTCTGGCTATTTCTCATCTTTAGATAAGGGAATTGTTTTTGAACACAGAAGGTATTTCAAAATGCTGAGACTGAAAATGTGATCAGTTTATGTCTTAATTTTAGTTACTACATTAGTTACGTAATAGATCCATTACAGCTTCGAGTTTATTGCTGCTATTATTATCCTCACCCTGTAAGTGATGAACAGATAATATAATAAATAAATGGGATCCTGTAGTATTTGCTCTTATTTCAGTTTAATTCCTTTTAAAAATTGTAGTTGCAATGTAATTGCAGATTCATAGGATGATCAAGCACTTCAGTAATGAACTTTAATACTTAAGAACACACTAAAAATCTGTCTCTACAAGAGTAACGTTGTACATAAACTGCAATAAAGGAGAGTGAAGTTGCAAGTTAGGAAAAAATTCACTTGATCTGCTTCTGCATTCACAGGGTGCATCTTTGTGTCCTACAACATGGGAAGAAAAGGGTTTGTTTCTTAAGCCGCAGAGCAGTGCAGTAAACAGACCAGATTGTTATTCCTCGTTCTGCAGTGTCTGTCTTTTCCCCTGTCTGTCTAGTACCTCAAAGGAAGCACAGCTAGTAGACAACAAACAGTACCTATGTCTTTGTCTTTCCTGATAGCAATACTGAGAAACATTGCTTCTCAGTGCTTCCTAAAAAAACAGATTTGGTCCTCTGAAATTTTCTTGTTGTTTAGGAGCTTTCCTTAATAAATAAACAGACTAAAAGTTTAATTTTTTTTCATAGTCTTCTTTTCTGAAGTTCTTCTGTTGCTTTTCTGAATTTTTAAAAATTATTTTTACTTATAAACCTAAAATATAATTCATGACTTCTTTTAATTTTATGGAGTTAGCTATAATTGCTCTTTGCTCTACACTTTGTTCTCTTAAATTATTAGTAAATTTAGTTATTGCTTAAAGCCTCTACACATCTATCTCTCATTAAGACTCTTGCCTTTTCAAAATAATAACTAAAAGGATAATTTGTGGCTCCTTTCAGTTTTCAGTATGTATGCATACCTTATTTTGATGGGTGGTATTTAACTGCTGGTAAAATTATATTAAAAATATGGGTAATTTTAGCAGGTAGGAAATTATAAGATAAATTATTTTGTCTTTCATTTTAATGTAACTTCTGCACATGAGGCATGGTGAGAGTATAATAATTCTGTATTATCCTTAAATTGCCCTTTGAAATAGTCTGGTGATAGATTATTGTGGTGCTTGGTTTGTTTTTTTTTCCCAGCATATGCATGAGGAACAGCTCTGCAGAATGGCAGCATAAAAGAACACTGAGAAGTTCCGTTTCTGTTGTGACTCACTAATTCCTCTGTCTCATTTTTATTTTTCTGCAAAGGCGCCCTCCTTATGCTTTTTCAAATAAATAAAAGATCAGACAGTTCTAAAATAACAGTTTCATTCTATAATGTCACCTGGTATCTCAGCTTGGGAATGAATAAATTTTTTTTGATCTGATGGATCCTCCGAGGCAGCTTCTAAAAATAACTGCTGTTTTTCTCTATTCTTAGAGCATTGATACAGTTACATAAATTTGAGTATAAAAGTGTTTCAAAGATTACCAGAATTCTGAATAAAACACACATGTTCTGAAGCTCTTTATACTCTTGTGGAACAGCATTTAGCGCAGTGGAGACCTATGATACAGTGACAGTACAGGAACTATATTCATGATTACAGCACCTAACAAAGCTTCCTCCGAGGCATGGTCATCCAAATCTGCACTGGAAGAGGTCTAGTACAGTGGTAGAAATAGTCATATAAAAAGCTTATAAAAATTCTCTTCTGTCTCACACTTTTTTTTTTCTGAATGTATACTGTGTTTCCTTGCTTAATTGTTGAACTTGTGTGTCCCTCCATGTGGTCCTTAAATTGTGCTACTGTAATCACTAGGAGGTAGGGTGGAATCATTGTATTTTTGAAAGAGGGACTTTGAAATTGAGAGGTGAGATGCAATTGCGTGATGAGCAGTGAAAAAAGAGCAATGTTCAGGGTCAACTTTTGACACAGGCAAAGCAGATGTTTGCCCAAGGTGAGAGACTAGTTAGGAGGACAATTTTATTCCCTCTCTCCAACAGCTGAGATGCAGAAAGCTACTTTGACCAGTAATGGGTAGCCACAGCGCTGGTTCTTTCATGCACAGCCCGCTGTATACCATCTTCTGTCCATGGCCCCTCTATTCTGGAAGGAGGGGGAGCTGTGATGGGGCTGCAGGCTGCTAGAGCGGTGGGTCCTCCCTTGCCCCCTCCCTCCTGCAGGCAGTGGTATTGTGTGGACTCAGTGGTACACACCTACATACGTACCTTCTGCCCTGGCAGCAGCACATGCAGGTGGACAATGGAGATAAGCAAAGAGGCAAAGTGCCTGGGCTGCCTCTTGCCAAGGCTGTTGTGTCCTTGTGCATTTAAATTCCCAGTGAAGATGGTACCTGGAAGAACTGGTCTGCTGCTGCTGTCCAGCTGAATTTTGTCAAAATTGCGGAGAAATCATGAGTTGTCTCTGATAATGCTGCCTTTTATGTAGTGATACTTGGTTCTTGATGTAATGCCAGTGAGACACTATTCAAAGATTACGTCTCTGAGCTTTAAATAGTTAGAGAGTAGATTTAAAAATAAATATAGGTATAGATATACAAAAGAAGACATAGTATAATCAGCTTGGTGTTCTTCTGGCCCTTAATTTGATTCTATTGATCTTCAAAGCCAGGGGCAACTTCTGCAGCAGTGCAGTAGCTGGGAGTTTGTATTCATCTTGACTCCCTTTGCTCCACTCTCTGCCTGCGTGGTTTGTGGCCTGGCTCCCGTCATAGGAGCTGACAGAAGTGGGCTGTCAGCTGTGTGTACGGGAATGAGGCACACGCACAAGGGTTTCCTTGATTTATGTTTTTCTTTCTTGAAATAAAGGATTGCATAGTGGCCTCTCCTCATGTTTCATGCATGAGAAATTTGTTAATAATTTTTAATACTTTTTTTGGGAGGAAGGTTGTATATGATTAGCCAGCAGAAGATTTAAATCTCTCTTTGTATTACAGGTACTTTGAAATGGTCTTTGTTTTCATTTGGCATCTTTTCCTGTTGAAATTATGTTTTGTTTTGTTATGGTTTTTTTTAAACAAACCCCTTATCTAGTAATCATAGTACTGAGTTTTCACTTCTGAATTGATAATACCAAAGGAATGAATAAATTTATTTTAATTATAGTGGAAGTTGGTATTTGGAGCAGATATACATTGAAATGCTGCTGTTAAATTGCTTAAAATTGTTTCAGTCTTTTAATTTAAAACTTTTCCAAGAAATGTTCATAATAAATTCAAGTTGTGCAGCAAAGATTTTAAAAGTTGTAAGAAACAAGCTGATTTTTTTTTCTGATCACAATTGGATCAGTAAACAATTTTTACAATTAAGAGGAACTATTTTGTGTTTTTGACAGTTATGCATGTCATTTTTATTTTCCTGTAAAAATGTCAGCTAGTTATTAATACAGTACTTTGCATGACTGTAGAGTTTTGCATTACTTTGCAGTTTTTTGTTTTGTTTTCTTAGAAGTCCCCAAAAACTAATGACAGATAGCAATGGAAGTATGTAATCAAAATTATTTGGGCTTTTTTTTTTGTGATACTCACTCTTTATTGTACCACAGTCATTCATATTCTTTTAGCACAGAAGTAGGGCTGTGAGTATTCATAGTTTCCAGTGTAGGAGGGGGCCATGAATGTTTCTGTTGCAACTAATTTGCATTTCGATTTGCAATATGTATTTTAAAGTGATGACTGCAGTGCAATTTGGACCCTTCAGAAATATATTGTTATAGGAAGAAATCACCTGTGGAAAGAGCAAAGTGCTCCTGGCTTTTGCAAAATATCACTTGAGGTGAAACAGACTCCAGTTTCACAAAACATCTAATCAGAATAGGCCTTCATGAGGGAGTGTACATGTGCAGCTTAATTCCAGAAACAATTTTTTTTTCATTCCATCCTTTTAGAGTTTCTTTGGGTTAAACATGATGTTAAGGCTTTTGTAAATTATATGGAACATTTTGTGTTAGTCTCAGAAATGGATAGACGTGGTTGTAAAGTGATGAAAGTCAAAATCAGTTTGATTTAGCCAATCCCAGCTCCTTTTCACTTTCCTTTTGTCGTAGTTCAACCCCGATCCGGACCAGACTACGCAGTCTCTCTCTCACTCCCCCCACCCTCCGAGCGAATAGGGAGAGATAATTTTAAAAAAATGGCTCGAGGTTTGAGATAAGGACAGGGAGAAATCCTTAAAGTTACCGTCACGGGCAAAAACAGACTCGACTTGGGGAAAACTATTCATTTATTACTACAACTAGCAGGATAATGAAACAGAGAAACAAGATAACCTCCTCCAGCCCTCCCACTTCCCGAGCTTAACATTATCTACCTTCCCTTCGAGCGGCACAGGGGGGAAGAGGGAATGGGGGTTGCGGTCAGTCCATTATGCATTGTTTTACGCCGCTGCTTCACAGTTGGGGGAAGAACTCCTGACATCCCTCCCCTGCTCCAGTGTGCACACAGTCCTTCATTAAACTGCTCCGGCGTAGGTTATCTCTTCCATGGAGTGCAGTCTCTCCAGAACGGCTGTCCCAGCGGGCCCTCCACGGGCCACAGCCACATTGAGGCATCCACCTCCCCCGGTGCAGGGTCCTTCACGGGCTCCAAGCTCCAAGTGGATCTCTGCTCCTCTGTGGACCTCCATGGGCTGCAGGGGGACAACCTGCTCCACCATGGTCATCACCACAGGCTGCAGGGGAATCTTGGCCAGAAGCCGCATTACTCCTCCCCCTCCTTCTTCACTGACCTTGGTGTCTGCAGCTGTTTCTCTCACAAGAAAAGTTCATTCTTCACAACGGGCTGGCAGAAGCCTCAAAAAAGCCTCTCAGGATCTCTTCACCTTATTCATCCCATCTTCTCTCCTCTCCACCTCTTGCAGCCGGACCGGGCTGAGTTGGGCCCAGTCGGCCACCTGGCGAGAGGCCAGAGGGTGAGGCCTGCAAGGCCCCGGAGGCCCGCGCCTCCCCCTGTGGGCCTCTGCCCTTGCTCAGCTTCGTCACATCTTCTCTTCTCTTTTTTTTTTTTCTGTTTTCTCCTTCTTAAATACGTTATCGCAGAGGTGTTATCATGGGACATTCTGCTCCCAATCGGCTCAGCCTTGGCCAGCAGTGGGTCCGCCCTAGGCCCAGCCGAGTCCACTGAACAAAGGGGAGCGACTTCTACTAGTTTCCTACAGAAGCTACCACCTTAGGCCCCCCTCACTAAGCAAAACCACAACACCTTTTCATGCCATTCTTTTTAGACAGGTAAAATACACTCTTTGATATGGTGTTATGAACTAGTGAGGTCTGTTGTACCCCAGAAAGATCAGGATCCAGGCGCGTGTGACAGATTATTACAACTGAGATGTGAACTCAGAAAGTTTTCACCCAGTATAAATTAATAACATTTCTCCCACACCCAAAATGACCCATGAGCCTTGGATAGTAATGATTGCACTCTTATGAATTAATTTGAAAAAACTATTGTAGAGATCTTTAGTGATTGATTTTTTTTTTTTGTTTTTTTTTTTCAAATTATAAAAAGAACAGCCTTGCTTGTTATTGAAGGGAGTGGAACAATTTCTTTAACTTGATCTTTGACATCTTATTTCGATTTATTCATTTTTGTATAATCTAGGTACAATATTGTTATGTTGTTTATGCCTTATTTATGGTACCTTGATTAATTCCAAGTTATTCAGTTTTACTTCATTGTTTCCTTGCTATGAAACTTACAGGTTCTTGAACCAAGACTACAGCAGTATTCAAACTCTGTCATTTAGCGTAATTTATTTTAACCTCATTTAATGCTCATTTGTAGCCAGTGAATTTCACTGAAATGATTGCCCTCTCTCTGCTCAACAATACTTTAATAAGAATATAAATTTGATAATGATTCTCCAGGGGTTTTGATATGTGGTAGTCTATTTTCAACCAGTGTAATTAATTCATTATTGTAATTGGAGATTAGAGATTCAGATAACAAGCTTTCTTTTTGATGTCTACCATCTCTTTTCTCTACATCACATCTGGGATAGCTTGAAGAGGGGAGTGCTAGGAGGGAGCAAGCCAGTGTGGTGGTCTGGGGGGGGGGCGCTGTCTGTGCTGCTGTAATTACAGCCCAAGCGCCCTGATACGAACTACGTCTGCACTTCCAGCTCTAGTGACTGTTTATATTAAGGGGAGTTAAGTAAATTAACGACATAGTTGGAAAAATGATGATTTTATATTTTTAACTTAGTCATTGGTCAGACAAAAGTCACTTCATTACACAAACGGATTAACTAGATTAAAATCATAGTAAAATGAACTGAAAATTCTCAAAGGTTCTGAATTCCTTATAGATATTTTCACATGAAATTAAAGTCGTTAATATCTTTATTCCATAAATGTAGAGTATGCAAATAAAGTACTTTGGAAAGAATAGGAAAAAAACATCAAGAATTAGTGTTATGTGTATGGCTCAGAAGACACAAAGTATCCCGAGCTGTCTAGAAGACTAACGCTCATTGTAGCTTGTCCTCTCTTTTTCTGCTATTATTTGTACTTTCCTCATGGATTTACATTACTTATAATTTCATAGTAAGTTTCGCTAAGTTGTAGATTTTCTCTTTACTTGTTTGGCAAGTAAACGTGCATCTTCTGTGCGTCTCACAACTTGAAATTTCTTTCTTTCCATCCTATCAATGTAAATCTGCAGCAATTATTTCATAGTCAGAAAATGTTTGTGTATTATTCACAGGTCATTAAAACCAGTGTTTTGTTTGACCTAGTAATATTGGTATCTGGTATGACTTGCCAGTGTCAGTTTCAGGAAGGATTAAAATGTTATGAATCATACTTCCTTTTCAGCACTGAAATGTTGTCAAGAGTACATAAAAATAAATGAGGAGCATCCTATCAAGTAATGCTTTTATATAGAGCAAGTACTAAGGAAGTTTGAGTAATCTCAGAGCAGTTTGCTACATTTATTTTAATGAAAGGAGTTAAAAATGAAGTTTAGATTTCTTAGAAGAAAAACATGAGATGGGCATACACTGCCCCCATTCAGGCGGCAATGGGGCAATGGTTAGTACGCTGTTATGGTAAAAGCAAAGTGATTTGCCCTTCAATGAAGAAGTAATATCTTTTATTTGAAGCCACCTTTTCTTTACCTTGTTTTTATAGAGAAGACAGTATCTAGCAGAAGATAAAAGAGCTTACACCCTATTTTAGTGCTGTGTGCCGACTTGTTTTTTTTGTAGCATGTATCTTCTTTCATGCCCATACAAGGTTTTGCTGCTCCATCCTTGACCCTGGTCTCTGGGCTTCTCCTTTTGCTTCCCTGTAGGGATCCTTGATCCCTAGCCCTCCAGTCCCCAGCTCTTTCTCAGTCCCCCTCCAGATTGCTGTCACTTGTTCTTTTGCTGAGGCTTTGCTGTTGCCTTTTTGACTTTTGTTCCTAAAGTGCCATCACTGTCTTATCACTGCCTTCACTCCCTCTGTTGCTACTATACTCATTCATTTATATGGACGTAAGAAACAATCCTAGGATTCTTTTTCTTTCCTTTGGTAAACAAATTGCATGTCTTTATTTAAGATTTCTTCCCTTTCTCTTTCCCATTTTCTTATCTTACATTACCATTCAAAGACTGATAGCTCCCCTTTGAGAGAAAGGAGGAAGGAAATAATGATGGACACTCACATAAAAGAAAAAGACTTCACCCATGAGAAACCATTCTTTTAAGTTCGCAATGGGAGTTTAAGATGTTTAAAATTACACTGACTGGACTGCTATGTGTAATCCAAAGCTAGCTTCAAAAGAGTACTCAGACTGAGAAACTGGTGACAGTTTCCGGGTTTCCACTGTGAGAAAGAACTTCATCCCTGAAAAGTAACAAGATACCAACTTAAAAATGAAATATTCTGATTAATTTAAGCCTTTGCTTCGACCTGATTTCTCGTATATTTAATGATGTGAAAACTGCTGAATAAAATTGTTAAATTTTGTATTACGTGAGTGCAAGAATTCTGAATGCATTTTTGTCAGTGAGGTTCATATTGAAATAAGCCAGAATGTAATCAGAATCTTTTGAGTTAAAAAACCCCACAAACCAACATCCTCACCCCCTGCCCTGCCCAACCCAAACCAGCCAGGCTGATATCTGATCTATTATTGTTTAGATGTTATGACGTAAAGCCAATCTGTTAGTTGCAGAACAAAAATTTGAATGTATGCCTGAAGAGGAGAGTGTCTAAACAGAGAAGCAACTGAATGCAAGATTGTTCAGCATTTGCATTTCGCTGTTCTAATGAAGGTCAATTTCAGTTAAAAATAAGATTGATTTTGAATTTCATTCCTTTCTGTGAGAGATATATGAGACTTACTAATACCTTTCAGCTGCTCCTAGCACTACAACCATTGCAGCAAATGACTAAGATAACATGTGGATATAAGGTCAAGGGGCTGGTTTCATACATGTTTATATATGCACCTGTAACTTCTTTTTGGTACATGGAGCATATGCCAGACTTTCTGTTTATACATGGATCATGAATATTCAGTGTCAGTGGTTCTGTAATTGTAGTGAGGAACACTTATTTTGTATTTTGACTTATTGTTCCCCCCTGCATAATTTGTCTTCATTCATTTGTAATATCTGGTACCGTTTATTTCCTTAAAAATTTTTAGCATAGAATCAAGGAATGGTTTGGGTTGAAAGGGACCTTCAAGGGCCATCTAGTCCAACCTCCCTGCAAGGAGCAGGGACATCTCCAACCAGATCAGTTGCTCAGAGCCCCATCCAACCTGGCCTTGAATGTTTCCAAGGATGGGGCATCCACCACCTCTCTGGACAACCTGTTCCAGTGCTTCACCATCCTCATTGTAAAAAAAATTTTCCTTATGTCCAGTCTAAGTCTAAATCTTTTAGTTTAAAACCATTACCCCTTGTCCTATCACAACAGGCCCTGCTGAAGAGTTTCTTCCCATCTTTCCTGTAGGCCCCCTTGAGGTACTGGAAGGCTGCTATAAGGTCTCCCCAGAGCGTCCTCTTTTCCAGACTGAACAGCCCCAACTCTCTCAGCCTCTTCTCACAGGAGAGGTGCTCCAGCCCTCTGATCATCTTTGTGGCCCTCCTCTGGACTCTCTCCAACAGGTCCATGTCCTTCTCATGTTGGGGACTCCATGTGGGGTTTCATGAGGGTGGAATAGAGGGGCAGAATCACTTCCCTCGACCTGCTGGCCATACCTCTTTTGATACAGCCCAGGATAGGATTTGCCTTCTGGGCTGCGAGCACACATTGAAGACTCATGTCCAACTTTTCATCCACCAGTGTACCCCTAAGTCTTCTCCTCAGGGCTGCTCTCAATCCCTTCATCCCCCAGCCTATATTGATGCCAGGGGTTTCCCTGACCTAGGTGCAAGACCTTGCTTTGTTGAACCTCATGAGTTTCTCATGGGCCCACTTCTCAAGCTTGCCCAGGTTCCTCTGGATGGCATTTCATCCCTCAGGCGTGTTGACTGCACCACTCAGCTTACTGTCATCTGCAAACTTGCTGAGGGTGCACTCGATCCAACTGTCTATGTCATTGATGAAAATGTTAAACAGTACTGGTCCCAATATGAAGCCTTGAGGGGCAACACTTGTTACTGACCTTCATCTGGACATTGAGCCATTGAACACTACCCCCTGGATGTAACTATCCAACCAATTCATCATCCACTGAACAGTCCACCCATCTCTCTCCAATTTAGGGAGAAGGATGTTGTGGGGGACTGTGGCAAAGGCCTTACCGAAGTCCAGGTAGATGCCATCTGTCGCTCTTCCCTTGTCCACTGATGTAGTGACTCCATCATAGAAGGCCACTAGGTTGGTCAGGCAAGACTTGCCATTGGTGAAGCCATGCTGGCTGTCTCAAACTGCCTCCCTAAAACTCCCTCCTTCATGTGCTGCAGCATAGCTTCCAGGAGGATCTCTTCCATGGTCTTCCCAGGCACAGAAATGAGGCTGACAGATTGTGGTTCCTAGGATCCTCCTTTTTATCCTTTTTAAAAATGGATGCAATGTTTGCCTTTTACCAGTCAGCAGGGAGTTCACCTGACTGCCATGACTTTTCAGATATCATGGAGAGTGGCTTGGCAACTACATCAACCAATTCCCTCAGGACTTTGGGATGTATCTTGTCGGGTCCCGTGGCCTTATGTATGTTCAGGTTCCTCAGGTGGTCTTATGTATGTTCAGGTCCTCAGGATCTTCTCTTACAGTGGGAGAGACTTTGCTCCCTTAGTCCTTGTCCTGTGGTCCATCCACTCAAGAGGTGTGGGAAGAGAGATTGCCAGTGAAGACTCAGGTGAAAAAATTGTTGAGTACCTCAGCCTTCTCCCCATCTGTTGTTACCGGTTCACCAGTCTTGCTTGTCAGGGCGAGTATACTGTCTTTGGCTTCCCTTTTCTGGCTGACATAGCTGTAGAAGCTGTCATGCCTGTAGAATATATCTTATATTCCAAGATATATTCCAGAGCATATTCCAAGATGAATTTTAGCACATCTGTAGTTTCATGTATTGTTAACAGTACTGAGAAGTATATTCTAACTCACTATTTCTTTTGGTTTTGAACCATCTCTTTCAGTGGTAGGCTTTTCTCTGTGCTAAGCATTCAGTCCCTCTGTATTATATCCGCAGGAGGACTTTGGAAGCTAAAGCCTAGTAAGTACTAGGTACCTGATTCCAAAATTGTGGTCTTCAAAAAATTGCTTCTAACAAACAATAGGAAATGCCTAAAATTTCTGTATTAATATTCCCCGAAGTTATGCCTCTGGTTATTTTGGCAGTGCCTGATCTTGGCTGAAGATCACAGTGTTTGCTCAATCCATAAGCTCTTTCAGGATCCATCAAACTAGACCATCCTTTAGCAGTGTTCCCTGACATGCTTGATCTGATAAGAACAGTGACAGCACTCCTTTGCATAAGTGAGTCCTTTATTCATTTTCCCAAAGGAAAGCCCTAGGTTTTTAAATTTTGGCAGTATCTTAGGGTAGAAATAAAGGTGCAGGTGGGAAGCAGTCCAGAGATCGGCTGCCTAAATCTTGAGTGGCAGTGTGAAATACTCATGACATTCCTCAGTGTTTGCTTTGAAGAGAAGCCAGGTTATGTAACTCAGGGCTTTAGTTGACAATAAATCTAAACCATTTTGTGGATCCAACATATATCACTTATCTGTCTGTAGAATAATGCAGAAAAAAAATCAATCTTTTTTTTAGACTCAGTTGACTGTTTTTTAGAAGCACTCAGATTTCTGTATATATGTACAGGAACTAGAGAGGTAATTACACATTAAAATTAGAAAATAGGGAGCTGTTAACATCTGAGCTGTGTGAAGAATGTATCAGTATGGTTGTGACACTTCAGGTGCTTTGACAATAAAATACAGTGCAAATAGGTGAATCTTCATAATTCAATGTAATAAGTTTACATGGTTATTTTAATAGTATGAGCTCTGAAAAACACTACTTTTCTGTGTGACTTGTATTACAAATCCTTATCATCATATGACATTTGTTTTTTGTGAGAATCTAGAAGTACTGTAATTATTAGGTCATTCCTCCCCTCTCACTGCCCCAGCCCTGGATGCTCTATCCTTAAAACAGTAAGCTGTCTAAGCAAACTCTGTATAAATCTTGTTGTCATGGATATTTCAATAATGGATGCTAAAGACAATTAAAATAAAATCGTTGTGTGTAACTAGGTCTGAAGTTTTAACTGATAAAAGCTGATTTTGAATATGACAACCTTTGAATGTGACAGTTGCAATAATTGGTTTGGTGGTCTTAAAATGAGTTGCAGTTAAACAAACAACTACGAATTCTTACAACAGAGCTGAACAGTCTGTGCCTTTGCTTGGTTTTCAGAACTGTCCATTATGAAGGTGGTGCTGTGTCAATTCATGCCCGTTCCCTTTGGCGACTAGAGACTCTAAGAGTTGCGTAAGTAAAATCTCTTTCAGAAAAAGAAGTCAATTTGGCAGGGCACTTCTTGTGTAGTAAGAGTGTTCCAATAAAGTCAGATTGAAAACTCTAAAACCAGACTGATAATACTAAAATCATCTTCAAAAAGTGCTCTATAACACTTTCATGAAAAATTAAAACAGCTTCCCATAGAGTGTGTTAACACACGTGCTGGGTGTGGTTTGATTTTTTTTTTTTTAAGGTTGTTATAGCTTTCAGTCAATTCAAAATTCACATTTAACACAGAGTACTTGACACCCTCAGAACTGTTTTCATTAAAAATAATAATTCATGTGTGCCACCCCCTAACTTATTTAAACCATTTGTAAGTCTTTAAAGGCAAAAATTTGCAGGAAAAAGTGGTACCTTGTGTAAGTGTTGGAATTATAAAAAGGAATTGTGCCTTGTTTGTTAAGGTAATTGCACTGTAAAGTTGCACTTAAATTGTATTATGGTATGTACTCGTGATAAAACTTCTTGTGACTAATAAATGATTGCTCTTTAGAGATTAAATCAGAGCAACTTAGAGAAGGGTTACACTCTAATGATGCTGTTTTCTGAGTGTGCATTTTATTTAATAGGATGATGTTGAATGTCATTGATAGGGCAGTGAGATTTTTGCTTTGGACTAAAGTTGACCTTGAGAGTCCATAAATGACAACAATGAAACTGTGGAAGGATCTCTGGCTTTTTATTTTCCTCATTGCGTGTACTTCCCTGCTAAGCAGTGGTACTGGAACAACGTGGGGATTTGAGAAATTACAGGTTCCTGTTACAACTGTCATATAGCTCACTTTGACAGGCACTGTATACACACTTTTAAAATATAAGCTTTTGAACATTTATGACTGAGAAATGGTGAGAACTATCAAAACAACTGAGCAAAGGCAGTGGTAATCTTTCTTTTTAAGGAGCATGACTTTATTACCAGATAAAAAAAACCAACCACACAAATAAAATCTCAAGAATAACACTCTCTCCTACAAGTTCCTCACCTCCCTATTTTCCTGTATGATATTCTAATAGCTATATACTTTCATTGCTGAATTGTGAACATTCATGTAAATGTTTTAGTTTGTAACTTAGTACACGTGTGCGTGAAGTCCTACATCAGTGCTAGTCCTTGCCAGAATGACTGCACATGTAATATTAATTCTGTTAATTTTATATGATTCTGAAGGAATCATTGTTTCTGAACTCTCATTGTTAGTGGAGAACTCATAAAAATTGTCTGGGTAGACTGCCTCTTGGGATGCCCTGCCATGGGATGCCAGATAATATTGCTCAGCATTTCTTTCTTTTCTGAAAGGTGACAGGGATCATGTTCTCACATTGCAGAAAAGAATTTTTAGTAGTCAGAAATGGCTTCACAAGATACTTTCTACTCAAAAAGCTTTTCTTGTAAGCGCACATGAATTCTTCTTTTTCCTATTCTGCAGGCATGAACTAGGAGCATGGCTCAGTTGCGCTACATTTATTTTCTTATAGTCCATAGCTATGGGATCCAAGAAAAAAAATTGAACCAAACTAGAGGAAAGGCAGCACCCCAGCATGGCCTGTAATATGAAAGATGCAGAGCTGATGTGTTTTGCCAGACCCAGCAATACAAGGGCTGAGATTCATGACGTGACCTTTTACTTGAAAAGCAGAAGTTGTGCTAGAACTCTGATACTTGGATGTGCTTTTGTGGAGTATACTGACCTTGCTGTGTAGAAGACAGAAAAAAAAAAAAAGAAATGCATTTCTAAGATACAAAGCTTCTGTATTTCTTTACTTCCCAAAGTCCTCTCCCCTTGACTTGAACAGAAGAGACTTTAGTTTACAAAAGAAAATAGTTGAAGGGAATCATTCTTTTGGCTTCTCTAAAACAAATAACTAAAAAGATTGAGAAGTTTAATTAGTGGAGTGTAATAAATCCTGTTACAAAACACAAGCCAGGTATTGCTCTTGCATTTTAGAAACTCCTGCACCTTAAAGTGCAATCTGCCAAATCAGTTTTGCATACTTTGCATACAGTATGGCCAACTTTTAAGAAGAGAAGCTTAAACAAATGGATGTTTGTATTGACAAGTAAGTGCTTTGATCATCTACATGTATGTGTCAGGGAAAACAAAAGTGTCTTAAACCTGTGTAAGTGCTAACTTCAGGGATTTTTGCACTAGTACTGAATATATACAAAACATACATAGAAAACCTTTTTATGTTTTTAAATGATGCATCTGGAATTTCTTTAAATGCAAGTGAGAAGATGCAATAGTACAAAATTCTGATATGGGAGTAAGGTTTTAATAAGATTAGGTTCAAGATAATGTTCATTGATATTATGTGAACTTTTGTTGATAACTTTAAGCTATCTCAAGCCACCGTAATCATAGGGAATTACTAGTATTTGTGGAAGCATGTTAGAACTTCAACAGTACTTCATAACTCCATTATGATGGGCATTTTGCTAACACAAAAGAAATACGTTATTTCATCTCCAAAAAGCAGTGTGCACATAAATCAAAAGGATAAACTTTTCAAGATATAAGACTGAAGAAAGTTTTGTGAAGATCCAGGAAAACATCCTAGCTGTGGCAAATTTCCAATCTAAGGAACAGTTGCAAAGCCTTCTGGAAAGACGTTATGAAATGCATCCTCCTTAGTAAACCCTACACAAGTTTGTCTTCAGGAGCTAATCAGGGAGAGCAGAAGAGCTAACTTCTCAATTTAAGGCAAGAAGTTAGAAACCTGTAACCTGTATTTCAACTTGAGGAGTTCTTGGGGAGCTTAGAAAGAAAAATCTTTGCCTTTCTTCCTTAATTTTCTCCTATAGAATGTGAAGAATCTGGGCTAATCTTTGCTTAATATTTTAAAAATTTATTTTAGAAGAATTTATTTATTAAGATATTTTATTTTTTGCATACTTCTGCTGAATGCTGAAAGAAGAGTGCTCTGGGACTACCCAGCTGCTGGTAGATGAAATTCTGGAGAGGGAACTGGCAGATCTAAGCTCTAAGTGTACAGCAGAAGCCTCCTTTTCTGTAGGCGGTCTGTGTCTTCTCTCAAGAGGAATTCAGTCTGAACCAAGGCAGCCTGTGCAAAGGAAGAGGATAAAATTATTTATTAGAATGGTTTTATAGGAGATAATCAGAAAGTAGCCATTTTCTTGCTGATAATCTTACATTTAGAATTTTCTCTTTGCCAACTAGTTGGCAATATAATGTACTTTAAAATATTTTGGCAGTATTTAAACTCTACATTTTGTTGTAAAAAAAACCCAAATGTTTTCTGTGGACTTTCTTAGGTGGAGTGGCAGCCACATTAGATGGGGACAGCCGTTCAGACTAAGACATATAACAACAGGAAAATATTTAAGTCTTCTGGATGACAAAAGTCTGCTTCTTACAGATAAAGAGAAAGCGGATGTAAAATCTACGGCATTCTGTTTTCGATCTTCCAAGGTATGGAATCAGTGCAGCATTGATGTAACTAGTAGTAATTCCAGTCTCTTTAGTAAGCAAGATTTAGATATTTCCTATTGCATGAATTATTTGAGCCTTCTACCTTTTCACTGATTAAAAAGAAAAAACCCTCTCAGTATAATTACTGTCTAGAAAGCTTCTTTTATCGTGCTTTTGTTAAGTAATACTGCTGGCTATTCTTATGTCTTTTGGGTTGTGGTTTGTGGGTTTTTTTGTGAGTTTTTTTTTTTTGCTTGTTTGTTTTTTTACTGCTTGCCCCCTTTAGAATAGTTTCCTCATTTCTTATTTGTTTTTCTGATTAACTTCCCTATACTTTACTGCTTATATCTGTTGCTTGACAAAGGAAAAATTTACAGTATTGTGGGTTATTTAAATTAAACTGGAAAATTAGGATTTCTTTCACCAGAAACTTTACTGAAGTCTAATTTAAAGTTACCATAGTTTGGATTTTTAATTTGACATCTCCAATAAGCATTTCAAGTTCAGAACAGTACTTGATATAGTGGGTAAACAGTTTTAAATGATACTATGAGAAATCAAAGGATATTAAATAATTTATCACATTTTTCATGTGCAGCATGATTTTGCTGAAAATTTTCCAACAACAATGTTGTTTTTTTAAAAAAAAATCTTTAAAAATATATAGTAATAATAAATAGAAGTATTGAATAATTTCTCTGTAGCATGTATTTATATATTTTAAATTATTTGTCTCCTTGGGAAGATAAAATATTAATGTATACCTGAAAGCAGGTATATAGACTTCTGCACTCTGATACCAAAGACTTTAGTTCAGGTGATTGTTTTGAGACACAAACAATGTTTGGGTTTTTTTAAATCATTTAGAAAAGCCATGGTTTTTTAGGCCAAGCTGCCACTCAGTCTTTTCAGTTAACCTGATGAGCTCATCATGTATCAATTAATCTTAAGGCTGTTTAAGGCCTTTAACATCCTTTAAAATATTTTAGGACAATGCAGTACAACCATATTGGGGAGTTCCTGTTGCAGTTATTGTAGATCTCCTTTGATAAAATAATTAATTCATTGATTCTCAAGATAGAGAATTGGAGTTACTCCAAAAAGACTGGAACAATATACCGTGCTCTACTGTTAGATGGATTATGTAGTTCAAAAAATACTTGAAGGCAAGAATTGTTAGCAAGACAGAGACTAGCTTTTGTTGAAAAGTAGAAGGAGGAAGAATTATGAAGATCCTGCTTTGCTATAGATAAGCTAGCTCTAAGTAGGCAAAACCAGATATGAGGGAAGAATACCCTTATTTGCAGTGTTAAAGTTAATTCCTTCAGGCACGTGACTAGATGATAATTTCAATTTCCAAATGAAAAGCAACTTTCATGTTTGCAGAGAAAATATTAAAATATCTCCTGTGAATCAGGGGATTCAGATGCAAATGTAGATGTTCATTTACTGTTATTTTTAACCTTATAGTTTGCAAGGGTCTTATTCATCATTTTAAACACATTAGATTGCCAGTACTGCATTTAAAAATTAAGTGGAGAAAACCAGAAAGCTGGAGTTATTTATAAGACGTGTTGTATGAACAGAATAATTTCCTCAGATGCTCAAGGTAACACACACGCACACCTTTTTTTTTTTTTTAAGCCAAACCACATCATTCTGATGTAGGAGTTGAAAAACTAGATCAGAATCTTCTTATTCTACAACATAAAGAAATGTGAAAGCTTAAAAACAGCATAAGCCAAACAGCACTTAAAAGACATGGATATTCTGAAGAGATAAGAGTCTCTTCATTTTTTTTTCACCTGGGAACTGGGCTTTATGCTGTGGTTACTATATATTACCCTAATATTAATCATTACATGAGAATTATATTAGCCTTTCAAGCATCTGAAATTCAGAAAATTCTTTTTTTTTTTTCTCTTCTGTAGTCTTGCTTCACTCAGCATAGGATGTCTACAGATATCTGCAATTTATTCCTCAAATATATAGACTTGAGTTTTTACTTGATTAAGTTCTGCATTTTTTTCTCTCACAGTTGCTAAATATGGTTTTTTTTTGATAAAAATATTAGCGTAATATCACTTTTCTACTGAAATAAATTAATTTTCCTAATTTAGAAATGCTTATACATTCTGTATAAAGTCTACTTTTCCTGTCCCCAGTCTTTTCCAGTGGACAGAACTATATCAATTTTAATAAAATTTTATGACCTGTTTTTTTTATATCTTCACCTGTTTCTTAATAAAATCTAATGGGAAATGTATTAATGTGAGCTTAAAAAGCAGTCACAATTTAGCTTCTTCCAGTCACTGATATCTGCTAGAATGTCAGTCCTGAAAGGGTGCCACAAGAGGTATAGGTTGGGTCAGATGACAAGAGATAAAACTGAAAGGACAAACCTTAATCATGGAAATAATTTTCGGAATGTTGCAAGAAACTAAACAGAAGCATTAGAGTGAAATAACACATTTAAGGCTAGGCTTCATAGAATAATTTTTTTTTCAACATTAAGATAAAACCATTTAAAATTATTTTGACCATTTAGCCTACCAAAAATGTGGGACGATTGGCTTGCATTCTTGTATGCATGCAATAAAAACTGTCTTTCTGGAGAAAATCTGGTGTATTCTCTGATGAACCTGTTCCTTTACAAGGCGTTCTTGCTGCTTTGTGTTACTGGGGTGGTTTACAGACTGCTGCAAAAACCAATTCTTTCAGTTCCAGTGCAATGAATCAAGATTTTAAATCTTTGTTTAGAAAAAGTTGATGGTCTGAGAATTGGCCTAAACTGGAAATAAAACTGAAGCTTTTAATTGGAAATATGCTGTAGGAAGAATTAGCAGATGGTTATGTAATGACAGGTTCTGGTAAGAGCGTAGACAACTGGAAACTTGCATCACGTGATGTCTGTACTGATATGCAGTTATTAAATGGTGACAGGGTGTTTGCTGATGTTTTTCAGATCCTGATTTTCACTGATGAACTACTTTACAGTAGATAATGAGATTGATTCATTTTAAGTGCTTTCTCAACTACCTGCTGTTTACTGACATGAATCCAGCACTCCATGCAAATCTTCCCCTTTAAAATCAATTCGTGGTTCCTGTTCAACTCCTCAAAAAAGCTCACTATCTTGAAGTTCCCAAATGAATGCTCCAATGCCTGCTGCCCCCACACCATCTCTTAGCCTTCTGTTTTCTCTCCTGTATTCAATCCAACTTTTACTGTGTGCTTTCCTGGCTGCTATGTTTATTTACAGGAAAGAGCTCAACTGAATGTGATTGAATTCAGTCTGGGCTCTAAATTTGCACACAGAGGTGTCAGTGTACTCACACAGGTGAGGACAGAGATCTTGTTTGGCAAACTGTTGGCCCTGCAACTTTTGTGCTAAGGAAATTAATTGTTAATTCTTATTGGAATTAAGATTGCAATATCAAACCCCTTCAATTTCTGTTATAGTTAGTAGATTTTTAAAGAAAGTACAGAATAATATTTTAAATTAAAAATCCCTTATGTTATTGACAGTGCTCTTTGAGAAAATTTGTGAATTCATATATTCATATCTTAAAAAGTTGGTTGTGAGGAGGAAGACTTAGAAAAAGAAAATCTTACAATGTAGAAGCACAATATGTTCACACATGTTCACACTATCTTCTAGTTATGAAGATAATTTAAAAGACTGGAGGTTGAAATTAGGCTGTAATTTCTTCATGTGATAGCAGGACCCACTTTATTTTTTCCTGTATCATTGTTTGTGTGAAATGTCCTATTATAAGTAGCTTTTCAATTTTGAACTGTTACTGCGTTCAGATTATTTATGCTAGCTTTTGAAAGAATTGAATACAACATTTAGAGAAATGACATAAACAAAACAGTGAATTAATAATGAAATAGAAGCACTCAATAACTCAGTAATTGGTGTCAGATGTATTGATAAATCAATTATTACAGTGTGTCAACGGACAAGATTTTAATAAGAATTTCAGCACTTAAGGAAACAGACATTTACAAGATAATTAAATTAACATCTATATCCAGAAACAGTTTAATAATCTGAATTGATGAATATATTACATCTGGAAGCTTAATGTTGTGAAAAGTAATAACAAGAATTTCACCTGAGTGTTAATTATTTTTTTTTTAAGTGCTTGAAAATGCTTTCATAATTGTAGGGTGAAAATCTAGTTACATGACATCTCCCTTTACTTAATAAGTACTTTTTAAAGTCCTTTAATAAAGTAGAGATTTTTTCTGTTTGTTTCAAAACCCACTCTTTGTCATCTTTTACTGTGAAGCTGTCTCCCCAAATTGTCGAGGTACATGTGTGTGGTATAATCATTCTCCTAATCTTTCCTGGTTGTAGTAGGATAGAACACTTAGAAGTTTTTCTCTCATTATTTGTAACATTACTCTGAGGAACTGAGGGAAGTGGCTTCTCCTCTGTAGCTGATCAGGAGAAGCAGAGAAGGTTGAAGCTGTATTTTGTTACGAGGATCATCTTGCCTAAAATAGGCCTGCAATTTGCAGAAATGATTTTTTGAACAGTGGTGAAAATGAAGCAGCTTCTTCTCTCGGCACGTGTGAGCATAGATAGAAGCAGAATACAGGGAGTTAGTGCACCGGTGAACGTGCCTGCACTTGTGAAGTTGTGAAAGCGAGAGCAAAACAGCAACTTCAGTATTACAGTGATCTTAGCTTCAGCTGCAACAATTGTGATGTGTACCCTCTCCTTCCAGAAGAATGATGAATAGTTTTCATATCAATAACTTGATCACATGAATCAGAACCTAGTGAAAAAACTTGCAGTGAAGAAGGTAAAAATCCTCTGAGAAGTTTTGGGCATAATTAAATTAACATCCTTCCTATAGTTAATAAGATATATACTGATCCTTCGTAACGTGTTTTTTTCATTCTTGCCTTTGGATTTAATGACTGGCACAGGCAGACAAGAGGTATATCAGTCAGTTGAACTATATGCTTTTGGAGAGATTAAATGGATGATCTGCCATGAGCAAAGATGCATAGGGTGTTTGTCCTCTAAGCTGATGTCTGTGGGGAAGGAGTTGGTTCTTAGAAGAGCTAGATATTGGAGAACACTTCAAATTCCAATTACAAATTTGTAAAATTGTTTGAGATACTAAATTTCCTGTCCTGAAATGACTGCTGCCTGTATAGGACACCAGCTGTGGTCATGCCATTCTTCTTTTACAGCATGTCTATAGGCCAGTCACAAAGACACGGAAATGGATTTCTTTACTAGAGAAATACTGATCCCATTGTTGGTCAGTAATGGGCAGTGACAGGTTAAAGACCATCTCTCTGTGATAGTTGGAAATAAATTGTAGGGAAGTGCTCATCTTTTCCAGGCTGAAAAAAAAAATCCCCAAGAAAAAGCTTCTGGAGGTTAATATCTGGTTCAGCTAGGGAATTAAATGTATTTGGTGGTGTTTTGTAAGCTTTTATGTTTCAATAATGACATGTATGGTCAATTATGATCCTAGTTCTCTCCTAGGGAGGTGAAATGAAGACACCCAACTTTCCTAGTCTAACAAGCTAGATTTTTGTGTGGATGGAATCTCTCCATCTTTTCCCTGAATATTTAGCTACAACTTACACTTCTACCAATTTTTAATCATTTCACTAAAGAAGGATCTCAAATATTCTTTTAGGTTCTGTTCTGGACAACTGCCTAGTATTCAATATTTTATGCAAGTATTAACACATTGGTTATTATTCTTGTATATATTCATTTTCTTCTTCTTCAGGAAAAGTTGGACATAGGGACAAGAAAAGAGGTGGATGGAATGGGAGCACCTGAAATAAAATATGGGGATTCAATATGCTTCATACAACATGTAGATACAGGCTTATGGCTCACTTACCAGTCTGCTGATGCAAAGTCTGTAAGAATGGGTTCTGTGCAGCGGAAGGTAAGACTGTAAATAGGAACGCACTTCATTCAGTCACAGTCTGATAGGTGGGGAGGAAATGAAGGGAACTACAGCAGACAGCTAATTTCTGGGTTTTAAATATTTTAAGCAAGCATGCCTCTTTTTTATTATCGAAGGATTTTTTTTTTTTTTTTTTTTTTTTGTTCACATTTTGAAAAGTTAAGTGATGTACGGAATTCCTCAACTGGCAGCCAAATAAAGTGCGTGTTAGCCTGTAGACATTAACCCTCAAACACTGATAAATCTGGATGTATTTGATGTCATAGTAAAATATTAGTAATAGCCTGTAGAATATTCCTTTTTTTTTTTTTTTTCCAGTGTGCTGTAGTTTGGATTGAGGAGGCTTTTAGTTCAAAGTCTTTTCTTTCCACTTTGTGACTGCGTTAACTTCTGGGCTGGTATGTTCAAGTCTTGAGCCCTGAGCGATTTCTTTTAAAGAATAACCATGGCCAAGCAAAATGTTAGCTCAGCATAATAAAGTAGAAAAAAAGATTCTTTTACAATTTAATACAAGTGTGTCTTTGGACATGAGGAAGTAAAACATGGGAATATCTATTTTTAATTACATCTTTTCTTTTTGTATGTGACTTGATTGTTTCCTAGTCTGCCTTACTATGTGAGTTTTCATACTACTTATTTGTGAAGAATATTTGATTTTGCAGTGACTGCTTTTTGGTTTTGTGTTGCAGGCAATAATGCACCATGAAGGTCACATGGATGATGGTTTAACGTTGTCCAGATCTCAGAATGAAGAATCCCGTACAGCACGCGTCATCCGTAGTACAGTCTTCCTTTTCAACAGGTTTATAAGGTGTGCTTTAATCCCTTTTCTTTTTTTTTCCCCCCTCTTTTATTTTATTGAAGTGACCATTAGCACAATAGTGAATGATTTAGCCCTCAGATAAAACAGATGAATACTTTTCAAACCAGACTCTATGCTGCTGCTTTGTGTTATCAGCAGAGATGTACCTTGAGAGGTATTGGTCAATTTCTTTACTCTATCTTCTAATATTACTTTATTGTTCAACCTTGATTTGAGTTTATAAACATATTGAAAATGCAAACAAACCATAAAAGAGGTGGGTTTTTTTTGTTTTTTGTTTGTTTGTTTGTTTTTCCCTTGCCAAAAGTCATGCGGTGCATCATTTTGCTCTTTCTTTGCGAAGTATGGTTTTTAAAAGTGCTCTTCCTTGAAAAACCTGGAAGAAGGAGATAATTCTATAACTAAAAACTTGTACAAGACAGAAATTTACTGAAGAAGCTCATAGTCTCAAGTAAATATTTTTCTTAAAAGTATGAAATTAAGTTTTCTACCCTCCCATTACAGTTTATTTGTTCCCGTTTAATATTACTTGTTTCTTTAATGTTTTGCAACATATAAAATGTTTTATTTTATAGTATTTCAACCATTTAAAAATTTTGCCACATTTATGCAATTTGTATTTATCTTCCCACTCCAAATGTGGTCCTAAATAACACTGATAAAATGCTAATTCTCAAATGTTTATGACCTGAGTAATTGATGAAAGGCCCCTTTCATCAGTGTAGCTAGCATTAGAAAAAGGATGATATGCAATAAGACTATATGGAATAATAAGAACTTCATAGGAAGTCATTTTTCTCAAGAGAAAACAATGTGGGAGATGGTGACCTGAAGCAACCATGTCCTAAATCAGTGCACAGCCGAAGACACAGACATGTCAATTTGTGGAAAAACATTTACCCAAGTACTTAAATAACAACAGAGAAGCACACCTGTCAGAGAATTGCCTACTGTATGACATTTGAGTACTAAAGAAATGCAACCCCTATGTAAATAATAAATTTTCTTAGAAGCTTTTAAGAATGCCATAAGAGGTAAAAGGACAGAGAAAGGCAATTGATGAGAAGGTTTCGCAAATCCAGGTACTGCCAAATTACAGAGGAGATTTTTTTCAGAGTGTACAGAGTCCAAGGTAGTATTTAACAATTTAGCTTTGGCAGGATTTTATTCCAAGAAGAAAAAGCTGTATTGGAGAGGATCAAAATTATTCTCATGTATGCCCCAGTTCTTTCCCATGTAGTCAGTAGAAAACCTGCACTTTAGATAATGTGCTCACAAAAAAATTTTTAAAGATGACTTTTGTAGCTTTTGAATCATTGTGTTATTTATTCTAAGGGATTTTTATTCTTCAATAGTAAATATTCCTACTGAATTTTTAATGTTTCCTAAATTTAGAAGTTTTCCCTTGTCCCAAATACTTATCAGTGTTGTCTTAATCCAGCAAAAAGCAGAGTATAAAATGGGGCTTCTACTCCGTATCGTGGCTTAGAGAGGAATCGTGGGAGTGAGCAGGGTGCTGTGCAGCTCGGGAGAGAGGACTGGTGAGGATGGTCGTGGGTCAGGTTGCTGGGGACCTTTCGTGTCTCTACAAAAGAAAAGAGGAAGATGAGCAGCGGGACTGGGAGGGTTCCTGTGTAGATGTGGTGGGTTCTTCTGCCAGCTGAATCTCGGTGATCTTTAGGTCAGCATAAATGGTGCATTGGTGGAAACAGAAAGGAGCTCTTTGCTATGTGGCTGGATTTTACTCAAAAACATGCTAGCAAGAAAACCTCTTTACAATGGCAGAATTGAAAATGAGTCAAAAGAGAAATAATGATTGTCAAACAAGCCGCCTCCTCCTGCTTTCCCCTGCTACATGCTGCTGGGTGGGCTCTTCCCTTCAGGGCTGCTCCTCTCCCAGCACTTCAGGGCCCTGGCTGGCTCCCCCAGAGTTTCAGGATCCTCTGATATTTCCCTCCTCCCTGAGGATGGGCACTACATTTGTAGGCCCTCAGCACCCCTTGTTTCTCTGCCCCTCATGGCCCCTCTTGCTCCTTCCAGAAGATTCTGGTGGGTTTCCTGCAGCCCCCAGCTGGGGCAGCCCCCCTGCCCAGCCCCTGCCCACCACCACCTTTCTGAGGGAAGCCAGAGAGGTACAAGGGAAGGCCCTCACCTTCCACTTGCTGTGTGGTGCTGGTGAAATCTCAGCTGCATCTGCCACATTTCAAGAAAGATGAGGTTTAAATGGAGTAGAAAGGTATATCAGGGGTCCAGAAAGCACAGTGCTGAGGAAAAATTGGATTATGGGGTTTGTTGGGGATTCAGCTAAGCAAGGGGCTGGTGCAACATGGATGAGAAGGATCTGCTCCCCACTTCTAGGAGAGGATGGTCATAGACTACAGCAAAGCCAACTTGAATTGTATATCAGGAAAACAAAAAGGCTAACAAAGTGCTGAGCTGCATCTTCCAGCACTGCAGATGGCTTAAGAACAGGTTAGAGACATGCCTGAGAGCCTGCATGGACTAACTGGGCCCTCTTCAGCACCATAGGAATGGTTTTTTACCTCTGTCCATTCCAGACAGGTTTACAATATAATCTCTTTATCTTATGTTTTCTCTCTAATACTGTTAAATGTGTAGTAGAATATTAAAATGTGTTTCCTGGATTTCAAAAGTATTTAAGGGAAACACCATTTTTGATACTTCCTGTTTCTGTTTGGGAAGGGAGAAGCGGATCAGTAAGTGGAAAATAGGACAGACATAAATCATTGTTGAGAAGTTACGTCACTGTCGAAAAATGAATTGAGCTTCGACATCTAGAAAAACTTTGCTTTTAAACCAATAAATGGTTTAAACAATAAAATAAGTTAATTTCCAATACTCAGAAGATTTTGCATCTTATTATAGGGGCCTTGATGCTCTCAGCAAGAAAGTGAAGTCTTCCACTGTCGATTTGCCTATTGAGTCAGTCAGTCTGAGCCTTCAGGACTTGATTGGCTACTTTCACCCTCCTGATGAACATTTGGAGCATGAAGACAAACAAAACAGGCTTCGAGCACTGAAGAATCGTCAGAACCTCTTCCAGGAAGAGGTACTTCTCTCAGTTCTACTCCTGATTGTCTACCATGTTGTCTGCAAGTATTCTCTCGCAATGTCTGTAGCACTGATGTCTAAACAGGAATACACTTGCAGCATTTTTTTTTGTCCTGTAAGACTCAAACTACTTGCTACATTTATAATCTCTTTAGATCTATTAATTTTCTTGTATATTTAAAGAAATACATTAAAGGCCTTACTTCCTTTTCCTTTCTTTTTTTTTTTTAAATTAGATATTAATATGACCTTGTGCCCTGAAGGGGCATATTAAACTATATTAAACTATTAAACTATAATTTACTCCTTATGCGTCAATTAGTTTCTTCTCTTATAGTTTAATCTCTTGATGCAGAAGGATGTTTTTGGTTTAATAAGTGTGCTTTAAGTGTTTT
>WHYT01014694.1:50559-94509 GCA_009806455.1 Tetrax tetrax
TTTTTTTTTTTTTTTTTTTTTTTTTTTTTTTGACTATCCTAAATGGTAAATTTTTATTATCAGTCACGGAAAACTTTTCCATAGGGATTGCTGATTTGGCTTCACTTGTTTGACTCCATGTATATATCCTTGTGTTTTGCATATCCTCCCTTTCATTTTTCTGTTTTGCTTAGATTTCTGAAAATCTTATATGTTTGCACCTAAACAATACTCTTTCTTTTTCTCTGACAATCTGAGCCTTTCCATTTTTTAGGGTATGATCATCCTTGTTCTTGAATGTATTGATCGCTTGAATGTATACAGCAGTGCAGCTCATTTTGCAGATGTAGCTGGGAAGGAAGCTGGAGAAGCATGGAAATCTATTCTGAATTCTTTGTATGAATTACTAGGTAAGACATATTACTTGGAGTTACTTGGATTGTTTTAGCTCAAAATAATACTCATATAAAAAAAAACCCAAACATGTACCTATTTCAGTATAGAAAACTTTCCACTGTGTATAAATTAAGATACAAATTAAACAAGATTTTTGCATTTCTAGGTCCTTGCATGTGGTGAAGAATAAAATACACTGAAAACACTCAAATAATGTGATTTTTAAAAATAATATGTATTATGATAAAGAACATGTTTCTGACTTCAATTAAACAATTACTTTTTCATATCATTGTATTGTTGGTGTATCTTGTATACTGCCCAAAAATATCTGGAAAAAAACATATACGAATATGTCATTCCTGTGTTAAGGAGCCATGTCATTGTGGTCAGTTTTGTGGAAGTCTGATTTTTCACACATCTGGCTGCAGGACTGCAACATAAATCTAAAGCTTCTATAACCAAGACCTCTATTATTAGTCAGTAATGACCAGTGACTCCAGCATTATACGAGGACAGTGTGTGCCCTGGAAAGGGACACTCTTTTAGATGCAGTCTATCATGAAGGTCTTGTCCACCTGCAGTCACTGAAAATCTCATAATACTTCTGTAAGTGTGTAAGTTTTGATGTCCTGGTCAAATTTCTATTTTGCTGTTTTTTAGTTTCAGGAATTTAATTGCCTGATTTGTTTGCTCACCAATTTGAATTGCATTTGTTATTTATGTTCTACGATGACTGATGATGTAGGTTGTGAATCCAGTACTATAGCTGCCAGCGTATTTACTCCTGCTGAGTTGTTAATTGTCTACAAAAGGAAACTTTACTGCCTAAGATACCGCTTCCTTGCTCCTCTGTCATCAGGTTTTCTCAGTGCCATAAGTAAGCCTAAATAATAATGTTAGCATTGACCTTGGGTGACTGAGGACAGTAATGCATCCCTGCTTTTTAGCATTCCTTTGTGCAGACTGCGTATGAGTGCCTGTGCTGCTCTCTTTGTGTTACATACCAGTTGTAATGTGAGGGCCTGCTTGCCTTTGAGTTTGCATGCATTTTGGCAAAAGATTGAGTTTGAACAAAGTCCTCTTGCAGGATTGTTACCTTACTTCCAGGTAAAACATAAAGCACTTTATATATCATTTATGCTCATGCAAATCTCACTCTTGAGAAATTTGGTATTGAAAAGGTGTACAGATAATGTTATATTATACATAAATTCCATTAAAAACTCAACAGCTGAATACTGTGTAAAATGAAGTGAGTCAAGTGGTTAGGAAGAGCCCAGATGAAAGTAGTGTGTATGTGTGGCCCTTTTGTGGGTATGCATTGTGAAACATGATCATATACTAGTTTTTCGGTAGGACTCATTCCTTATTTGGTGCTCATTTATTACTGGTATTTATAACACTTAGTTTTCTCTTTGTTACTCAATGTGTGGCATTGAACCTTATTTCTTGTGAGTCTTTTAATTCGTGTTTCTAAAACCAAGCTATTATCTTGGACTTCTTTTGTGCCATTTATGATTAGTGATCTGAATAATTAGAACTATTAATAAAGTGTTCTGTTGGAAACTTCTGTAATAAGGCAAATAGAAGCTATTATCTCCCATTCACTCAGAGAAACAGATACAGAGAAAAGTGTAGGTAAAAAGACTCTACCAATGTTAGTTCCCAAATAAAGAGCTGTGAGATCTGACGTTTTTTTTCAGAATGTTCAGCAGTATTTCATGTGTGCAAGGCATACTGAAAACTTACATTCCTTTGAATTCAGAGACATATAAAATAAAATTCTTATGGCATGCTTCGTAAACTCTCCTTACTACCCAACAGCAAAGTGAGACAACTGAGACAGGAGTTCTGTATATAGTATTCTTACAAAGCTCTTCCATAGTCAAAGTAGGGCCATCATCTTGTGCTCTTGAAGAAAATAATCTTGGCAGGAAAAAAAAAAGGATAACTAGTCTATGGTGCACAGCCTTTGATAAAACCAATGAGGTGCTTGTATCTGGCCCACTACCTTTTCTCTCAGAGAAAAGGGAAGTTGACACAGTAAATATCATTGAGAGACAACCAGAAAACCTCTCCTTTGTTCTGAGAGAGAATGGAAAGAGATAGCTGAACAGTGGCTGCTGTCACCATTCTTGCCACAAGCTGTTAAGAGTACAAGATGGTTCCTGTGGCTGTGATTCTGGTTGAGGACTTGCTACCTCCTCCAAGTAGTTGAAAATTGTAGTCTGATGCATACACACAGGTTGGAAGGCTGACCAAAAGTGGCATTTGCCAACACTGGATTGCTAGATTTTTGTGAACATTATAATATATATATATATTTTATTTCCATAGTTTAAAGTTGTAAGCTAAATACACCCTCTATACAAGTCTCTCCAGTACTGTAACTTGCAGCATAGTGACAAGTGAGTCAACCAGCAAGTGGGTCAAAAGCAGGAATGGAACTTCAGATACAGCAGACTGCTTTGGTTTTAGCTAAGAGTAATTTGTGACAGTGGTATACTGTTGTCCTTTGTATTGTAATTCTATATGAATAAATGTTTCAGAGGCAGATGGGAGTTTTTGCCGGTGGATTTATATTTCATGATGGAGAAATTTTATGACGTGGGAACATGAATTATATTGTAGGTTCTTGAGTGGAGTGTCCAGAGCCTTTCCCTCTCTCTTTTTTTTTTTTTTCCTCCCCTTGTGTCTTATGTTTTCCAAACTTCTTTAGGCCTTTCTCATGTCGGTTTGCATGTTACAGCTCCATTCTTCACTTATCTTTGCCAATGTCTGTCTTCAGAACACTATGGGCTGTCATAGAAAATTAAGAAAATATTTCTTGCTGTTTTAACTATATTTCAACAAAACAAAACAACCCCATATAGCTTAGGCTGTCTTCACGCTTGCAAGCAACCAGATTGTTTAGTCTGAATTTTTTGAAGGTAGCTCAACCATTGGCAGGCAGAAGGGGTAGTAAAGTTTATCTTTAACTGTTAAAAATCTAGAAAAGATGCATGAAACAAAAACTAAGCTTTCATAGTGAAAATGATACTAAATCTTAGTGTGAGCTTCTCATCATAACAGTATCCCTGTTATGTTTTCCTTCCCTCCCTCTGCTTCTCTCTTTGCTCACACTAATGCGGGAGTGAATGCTTGGAAATGTGAATTTTAGGAATGTCTGCTTTTCCAACCCTGAGATAAAAAGATCATCTAGAAGGAACACTGGTAAAATTTTTACATCTTGATCTATCTTTCAGCTCATATATGCCCACTAAGTAAAGTGAGTCTACTTTAGGCTTTTTTGTAAAGGTGATTATTTCATTTATGTTAATGGTGGTTGAGTTATTAAGAGTTATGGCAATTAAAGTTATGGTAATTAAAGAAGTTATGGCAGGAATTATAAACATTTAAAAGTATCTAGACTAGGTCCAGAGAGTTAATGCCTCAATGAAATCAACTGATGACCTTTTAGAGTGTAGATGCTGGAGATGTAGATGTGACTTCCCTAATAGCATTATCTTCTGGCAACTAATGCTTAAGAAGCCTGGCTTTGATCTGGCTATAATGAATTTGTGTGTTGCTCTGTTCTGAATAATGCTGGAGCTGTACAATAATTGCATGGATAACAAATGGATATTGCTTGCTCAGTCTTGCTTCAGCAAACAGCGCTTTGTTTTTGAGGCTGCACATAAATAAAAGTAAACTGTGATGCCAGAATTCATGGCTTTTGTCACGTTGTTGGCATTGTGATATATTTCACTATGATGGGAATGAAGGCATTTACAGACTTTGAGTTGAGACTGGATACTATTGCATATAAAAATCCTAGAATGGTCTGGGTTGCAGAAGACCTTTAAGGATCATCTAGTTCAGCTGCCCTGGTTGTGAAAAAAGTCCTCCCTTATATTCAATCTAAATGTACCCTTTTTCAATTTAAAATAATTACCATGTATCTACTAAGGCATCTGTCCTTCCTCTGTTACGAATACTTATAATCACTCTGAATTTGTATTTGATCCTGGTGTACCACCAAAGATTGTGCAGGAGTATATGTAATGATGTGACTTCGCTGTCTGACTGACCACATGCTGTTTTTTGGTTTTCATTTCTTTAAAACTGCATGCTAGTCTTGTTCAGAGTAGTGGGCAATAAAGGAAGCAAATGTTGGGTATTATTTTTTGTTTTCAATGTTAAGTGGCTGTGTGCCTCATCTAAGGCACAGCTTTACCCACTGAATACTAACCTTTCACGAACTTCTGCTGAGCTGCATTTATGAAACTATCTGTGTCTTAGTGCTGTTAATGGAGTTAAGTTTATTGATTACTGCCTTTATTTTATCTTCGTACCTGAAGCACAGTGAGATTATGTGGCTTGCCTATAATAAATAAGAGTTGCTTACAGAAACAAGTGTTCCTTAGTTCTAATCTGTCTTTTACCTTCTTTTATGATTCCCAAGTATTTTCAAATAACTATGGTCAGGATTAATTGTCTATGTAAGACTTCAGAGCATAGATGTTTTTAATCAAATAATACAGCAAGGGAAAGGGGTTTTTTTTGTTTATTTTGCTTGTTAGGGGTTGGGTTTTTTTTGTTTTGTTTTGTTTGGTTTTTTGTTGGGTGTTTTGTTTTTTTTTTTCTTTTTTTGGGGGGTGGGCTGTGAAGCAATTGGATTGTGATCTCTTTCCTCATGATACAGAACTGTCAGTGAGGTGACTTGTTTGCAACTAATTCCAAGATTGCTTTTCCCTTTTGCAGATACAATTTCGTATCATATTTATGTCACAGGTCTGTAAGTTTAACATTTTGTAAATGAAACATCATGAAAAAACAGTTACAATATAATATAGTGAATTTCTGCAGCGATAAAACAGATTTTAAGAGGCCATTGTATCTTAGCAGGACTAATAGTCTCTGCTGCTGAAAATAACCATAGAAGTTTCAGGTTGAAATAATTTATTGGCAGGATTGGAAAACAATCTTCAGAAAAACAGTTTGCATCATTCCACACAGCAGACAGAAATGGTAGAGCCTCACTTTTTTTTTTCAGAGTAGAATGGATGCTTCTCTGAGAGCTCATGTGTATTCCCAGACATGCAAGCGCACATATTCCAGGACAGGGCAGGGTTGTGAGTGCCTACAATGTTTACTGAAATTTCCATCCGGTTATACCCACCGAGTCAGCGCATGCATTTGACCTCCTTCAATCTTCAGCTTAAAGCATGAGGGTGAAACAGTTTCAAACCAGTTACTTCCTCCCTACAGCCATGTCAAAAGTATGATAAACACTTCATGAACATCTCTCTTGTTTTAGTTCCTATTATTCTTGAACAAAGGTATTGTATCAGTAGAAAATAATTTACATTCGTCACCTATGTTGGCTTCATGTTCTGGTTTTCCTATGTTTCCTGTCATTACAAGAATACTCTGTTACAGAAATTTGTCTACAGTAGTAGCTGAATTCTGCGGTGTCAATGCTGGCTACTTCATGTAGAACATTTTGCAGGGATTAATTAGATTATTGTAAAGCTGAAATAATGCAAATACCTTAAAGGTCAATTTGATACCAAGAGTGATTTTTATGCTTAAATCTAACCATCACTCATGCTATTTAAATTTAAATCAAGAACATCAATAATTGAAGAGTAAGAATCTATCTTGCGTAAGAATCTGTCTTACTCGATCCTGCCTAGAAAGACAAGACAGGGATTCTTGTAATTGAAATGGACTTATGATTGTGGGGTTTTATTTTAATTATTTTTTTTTTTTCTCTCTCTTTTTCCAATAGCCGCTCTGATTCGAGGGAATCGTAAAAACTGTGCTCAATTTTCTGGATCACTTGATTGGTTGATCAGCAGATTAGAAAGACTGGAAGCCTCTTCTGGTATGCTTTTTAGCATTTTGATTTCCTTATTTGACCAGTTTTTCATTCTTCAAAATTGGTGATACACTCATTCAGTCTAATTATTATGAACTATGAAAGAGTAAATTATATTAATAAAGTAAGATTTATATTTATAACATTTTTGCATTTTAATGTCAGTTATACTTCTGCCTTAAGTTCTGGCAGTCTTTCCTTTTCCTTGGCCAATTGGTTGTAATGCTGCCTTAATTTAGGCAAACAAACCATTCAGCAAGACAGTCATTCTATACTTTCAATTCTATTAAGTTGCTTTCTCTTTAATTCTAGTATCTTCCCTTCTCTTTGGAAGTCTGCACATTTTTCAGGATTTACATCAAACTAAATGTAATAATAACCACATGGAACAAATATGATTTGTGCTATTGTGAAGAACTGCGGTGGTAATGCAGAGAAGTTAATGTATTCTACCCGAGTATGTGTAATAGATGGGTATTCAGAAAATACCTAAGCTTGCATATAGCAGCTACCTCCATCATACATACACAGTCCCTTTTTAATCACCTCTCTCACTCCTGAAGTCTGAACTTTTCTTTGAAGTTAACAAGAAAAAGCATGCCTGAAACACAGAATTCTGTCTCACTTTAGACACAAATTCTTTAAGTGAGCTTGTTTATTTTCTTTGCTATTACCTAATGTCTTATCTTCCTCCTAACCTATGTTAAGCCCTTAGTGTCTATGAGGTGCAATTAGTCTCTGTGTTGCTCGAAGTGAAAGTAAATGAAGTTATGCTGAGCTGTACTGTACTTCTCACTGAAATGGTGATCCTGGTTTCTGTTTCCTTAGAATCAATCAGTTGTCCGTAAACCTACTCTGCTAGCCAAATACATTGTATTTTTAAATTTCCAGTGGATTTTAAAAAAAAATTACTGCACCTAAACTTGAACAAAAAACTTCTTTGGACTATTTTGGAAAAATACACTTTTTGAGCAGAATAAGAAATAAGTAGTATAAACACTGTGCATTAGGTAAATGTAGATAATATCTAAAGCATTTCTCTTGGTGATGTATAATTCCTATTGGTATTGACAGCTTCCTACTCTCTATCTCTTTACTCTCTTACCTGTGGTTGTTAACGTGATTGTAGTCTGTAACAGGACTTTAAAGGTGCTTACCTATACTGTCATATTTGGCGTGTGCTTGTTTAAGAAAGAAAAAAAGTGTTCAGTACTTAGAATAATTATTTTGTGGAGTTTTTTTAACAATGCTACTCTGCTTTAAAAGTGTGTGTTTGTACATGCCACTGATTTTTGTAAATAGAGGGTAGACAAATTTCATTGCATTGAAGAAGCTCTGCTTAAGTGTATCTCGAAGTTACTGAAGAGATACTAGGGCTATGTTTCTGCAATTAATAGTGTTGATTTCATGGCTGATACTTGAGTCTCTTGCCCCATTTTACTGATAGAAATGCAAACTTTTCCTTTTTTTCTTAGATTAAGATATAACGACTGTTCTTTTAAACATGAAAATATGCAAAAATGATGTAATCTAGGCATCTGAACAGTAGACAGTAATCAAACTTTGACTCAGCAGCTAAATGAGATTCAAGTACTGTGATTAGTTCTGGACTCTTCAGTCTGATTTTTGATTCTTTTGAAGCATATTTTTCATGCTGATGATTACATAAAGATCAGAAAGCAAAGTAATACTGTTGGAAAGGAATATCACTGCAGCCTGTTCCCCATTACATAGTAAAAGTATTTATTGAAGTAAAACAGCTATGCATATTGTAAGGCCAATGTTCTAAATTTTATTCTTAACAATTTAATATGCACTAGACAGTGAAGTTAAACAACAAGCAGGAGCTTAAAGTCTAAATTAAGCTCTTACACCTGATAGGGAATTTGTCTTGCAAATTATTCCTCCTTGTAGCTAAAAGTGAAGAGGGAAATATAGAAATACATCATAGAACAGAAGTTCAGAAGTTTCTATTTTTTTAAGTCAATAATGAGTAAAAAATAGTCCTGCCGGGAGAAGAACAGTAAGCAACCAAGAAGCTAAAGACAATTTTGTAATGCTTGTGCTACCACAGGCAATCTCAATTTCAATAGTTTGTTTCATTTTTAAAATGAATTTTAACATTAATATATTTCTAATTTGTATTTTTTCTTTGTAACTTGCCTATGAGAAAATTGCACTATAAATGTTTGTGATGCTCAGAATTGTCGTTCAAGAAATTTAATAGAAACTCATGTTTTAAATGTAGTCATAATTTTACTGTAATGCCAGATAAAGACTTGTCTTAACATGTCTCATTTTATTGTCTGGTGCTAGCTCCTGTGATTGATATCCATTGTCGGATATTATTTAATATTCTGTTTCTGGTTCATGTTTATGTGTTCACAGTAAGTGTAGGTATCAATGTGGATTTCAAGAGCTAATTATTAATAGCATGTGGAAGGTATTTTAAATCCACTGCAGAAAGACCAACAGATGTGAACAGTTTTCGATGTGTAGTGGTTGCTGTGTTTTAATTTTTTTTGTCTGTTTTTTTAATGTCTCTGTAGTTCATGTGTGCTTTGCTTTGTCATTGCTGTTAATACATATCATTCCCTCTCCCTCCCCTCTTCTGTTCTCTGCTCTCACCCAGCTCAAGCTGTTTCAGAGTTGCAGACTAAGAAATGTTTTCCAGTTGCAGTTGTGACTGTTTTGTGTTATATATAGTTTTACTCTTTTGTTGGAAGATGATCTCTTGAGAGTCTTTCAAGCCATATTTTCTGTAATTATGCTAATTGTGTCATTTTAACACTAAGTTCAAAAGGTTAGAAGATTTGTAGTCAGACCAATGGGCAGGGTAGTTAACAACAGCAATGAGAAAAATGTAGTACACCTTTCCAGTTACGTATTTGCAGTTTATTCCCATCATCTGGTTATTTTAGTGTTGAGTGTTGTTTCATGAGCAGGAAGGAACAGGGATGTCCCTGCTCCTTGCAGGGGGGTTGGACTAGATGACCTTTGAAGGTCCCTTCCAACTCTAACCATTCTATGATTCTATGATTCTATGATCTTCAATAGCGATTTTTTGTTGATTACAGAGTTGTCCTTGAGCAGTAAAATTTCCTTCCCTATCCTGTTCTTTCTACTCCTGAATCATACTTCTGCCACAGATATATGTGTCCTTGGATTCATTTGCATCATAACGGAGGAATGCCAGGAAGGGATATTCCACATTGTAAAAGTTCTTTGGTTTATATTAGCCTGGTAGACATTTGAAAAGAAGTGCCATAGGCATAACACAGTTGCTCCCATCAGCCTTTTACTGTGGCATTAATACATGAGAAATAAACTGCTATCACTGAGTTTCCCAAGTAAAAGTGGAGGTTTTCTCAGCTGCACATCACCATTAGGCATATATTATCAAATTTCTTGTGATAGTAGTCTTCAAAGCAGCATAACAGGTATGCCCTGTAGTAAACAAGGTGAATAAGATTTGTGTTCCCCTCAGCTTTGTCGTGAAACATTAATGTGCATTTTGCTTATTTGCCATAAATCCGTTCCTGAGATGAACTGACCAGCAGCACAGGGAAATATTGTCAAACATTAGTGGCAGGAGTTTTCTCCTCTCAAAGCCAAGGGTGAACTGCCATGGTGTTCATTAGCTGATTGGCAAGATCTGCAGTGGGTAATGGCAGTTGCAAAGAGCAGCTATACATTCATGCTTCTCCTTTTGGAAGTTTTTTTTGCTTTGTCAACTCTTGAGGCAAGCAGAGTGTTTAGAAGTCAGTTATTCTTCTCTTGGAGGGGAGGCTGGTATAGACACTTTGAGGCATTTGCCCATGTAAGCCCCCTCTAGTTTGCAATGTTTTTAGAAGTATATTTGCAGCATTTTGTTTAGTGTTTTTGCTGCAGAACTATGGCTTTAGGGTGGGGGACCTGTTTTACTATGCAATTTCTTCCTTCTGGCATGCACCTCATCTGTTTCAGCCATGGCATGTTTATGCTCTGAATCCTTGAGCTGCTCAAGATATTGGGCAACAGGAGCATGAGGTGAAATCTGTGTCACTACTTCAGTTCTCAGGTAGTGTTACAGACAGTTTGCTGCTCATAACACTGGTATCGTCAGATTTGCTGATCATCCTATCACTGTAGCTAGTACGTTAGCTGTAGAGATCCTAACCAATAGATACCGTAACTGAACATTCAAGTTGGTTTAAATTATCGTTAGGGAAACCTGCTTTGCAGATGCTATGATCTTCATGCTTTCGCGAACCTTTTAGTAACAGAGAATTTAAACTGAAACAAGCATTTAAAACTTGACAAAATCACAGGCTACATCTTTCCTCCTCTACAGTCCACCTTTGGTGTGAGGCACTCATCTAAGGAGAATATTTTCACAATTATGCAGTTGCATGGGATTTGACTGCAACCTTCTTAATTTCCATGTATTTCCCTAGTTGTTCATGGTGAAATCATTTCCCAAGAGACCTAATTCTATGTCTGAAACTCTCAGGGCTAGAATTTTCAGAAATAATTCAAAACTTTGTGCTCAGCTTTTGGAGATTCAGTATGAAATTTGTTACAACAGCTCGCTCTAAAAATGTTGTTACATGGTGTGTTAAATGGTTTCTGTTATGTTTGTATTTAAAAAAATTAATCTCAAAGTAAAAATAAGGTTTGAAAATTAAAACCTAAATGTTTTTGTTTATGATATTATAGTGAGGTATGAGATAAATTCTGTAAATTGCGAAGTAATCTGTCATTGTAGTCATACTGCACAGTGAACCTCATGACATGCTGCAAAAATTCTGAAGGTAGTACTATTTGCAATGCTCGCTTGTCCTGAGATTTTATCTAGGAACTAAGCCACTTGAACTCCTTCCCCATATGTTCTGGTATTATAACTTCCATGCTACCTCCAAATCTGATTTTATAATTAAGACTTCTTTTGGTTTTGAGCGAGTCAGTTATTCAGTATGCTAATTGTGCTGTGCTTTAGTTATCTCGAGAGGCACAGTAGGTTTAGCTTTTAGTATGTAAATGTGCTTTTGTGATTTTATGTGGGATGCTTGCTTGCCAGGTTTTAAGCTTTATTTGGCTTGATTGGGGTGAGGATTTTCACTGTTTTAATTTACAGTGGAGATATACAATGGGGAGAAATACTGGATTATATTGCACTGTTTAAATGATACTTGGCTGCGTATATTCACCTAAAATAATTAATTCATTTTTTAAGGTAGAGTGTGAGGAAGAAACACCATGCTTGGTCAATCACACCAAAATTAAGTTCACCTTCAACACTGAAATTGTTAGCTACATCTCACGTGTTTTCTTGAATGTGTAGCGATAAAGATTTGATGTTATAAACTATTATCAATAAAATTCCTCTTCTCACTTTTTTCTTATCCTTGAATAAAAATGTCACGAAAACAGAATAAAGGCAGTAAATATATAAACTGTAATTGTGAGTTATTAGAAATTGATGCAGTTCCTGATCTTCGCTGAAGCCAAAGAAAGAAAATGAAGATTTGTCCAAGTGTAAACGTGTCTGAGAGTAGACCATGTTAGAAGTGAGATATCACAGAAGTTGAGTGAAAAATGCAGTGCAAATACTTCAGCTGTCTTTTCAATGCATAAATTAAGATTAGGTTAGTTTTTTGCTCTGAAATATATTCCAGATGGGATTAGCTAGTCCTAAAATGTTAAAGGCATTGAAACATAGGAAATAAAAAAATAGAGTAGAGCAAGTTAGTAATCTAATATCCTTCAAGTGAGGGTTTTTGGAACCAGATATCAGTTTTTGAGTAACTTTTTCTGGAAGGCATGTATTTTATTCTAGTATTCTACAGTATGACATTAGAGAAGTCAACATGTTGTTCTGAAAATATATGCTTCCTTTCATCTGGTAGTCATTAAGAAAGAATTTTCACTTTTCTTTATCATAAACTCTGCATATCATACTGCTTGTGATGCTTGTATTAAATTTGAACACTTCCTGCTTTACTGCCTTGAACAACTCCAATGAAATTGGAAGAGGTCCAGTTGTCTTTAATGTAGACAATATAAAAGTGGATCAGTCCAAACAGACATTGTGCCTTCATATGAGATTTTTTTTTTTTTTCTAAAATAGAGAGAATTTGCCCTTAGAACAAAATGTGTTTGATAATTAGCATTCATATGCTGCAGTAATCCAAGAAGTTGCTTTGGGAGCTGAGTCTTAATTAATAACATTAGCTTATTATTGAATGTTTACATCTTCAAAGTATTTTTATTTCAAAGTATTTATTATTGTTATTGAAGACATCAAGATTAGAAAATTAATCCTGTGTATTATTTTAAGACAAAATAAAGATTATGGATCTGCCTACACAAATCTGAAAATTCCAAGGTTATGGTTACCACAGTTACATTATGTGGTGTCATTTAATATTGGATTACTGTTTATATTGTTAAAAGTGTATTTCAGTGCTACAATAAGAGGTGGCAAATCTTACATTACCAAGTTATTCAAGGCCAGGTTGGGCTGGACTCTGAGCACCCTGATCTGGTTGGAGATGTCCCTGCTCCTTGCAGCAGGGTTGGACGAGATGACCTTTAAAAAGGTCCTTTCCAACCCAAACCATCCTATGATTCTATAACTTTTGAATGTAGAGGCACACAGTAAAGTTGTTGATCTTGTTACAAATGATCCTCTAAATTGAGGATCATTTTTTGACACTGTTCTTACCTCGCTAGGTGCTTTTACCATGTTCAAGTGACCCTTGCCTGTCTAGCTGGCAGGGTGGGTGGATTGTGCTCCTGCTATGCTGCTACAGGACATCTACTCCTTTAGCTTTCTCCCATTACTCTTAGCTTTTTATACTTTTTATCAATATTGTTATTGTCAATGTTAGAAGTGTACATCTGTTGCAGCCCAGATCATACCACTGCTACATTCAGATTTAATATGGTCTTTTATTTGTAGTTGAGAATTTCTGCTTATATCTTCAGGGCTACAAAATCACTTTGGGAGTTCATGTCTAGCTCATTATATCACAGCTGTGACTTTTTTTTTTGGAATCACTGCATAGAACAGGAAAATTGTCTACAATATCTGCACAGGGTCACTTGCGTTTTCTGTTTACATATGTATTGCTCTGTCTTCAGACACATTAAAACAAACACTTTTGTTTGAAACATGTTTACCAGATACATCAGATTGTCACTGTATTTGTTGCCTTCCACCTTGACTCCATTCAGCCCTTGAGTAATCTGTACACTTTATTAGTGATGACAGCACATCATCCTCCAAATCCCTGGAAAAAACATTAAATAGTTTGGGATAAGAGGTGATGGTGCTGTAGGTTGTCTGAGATTAAAAAGAAGGATCTGAATGAAGTCAGATGACTGAAGCCATGACTGAAGTCACTGGGAATTCCAATCCTAATTTTAATTCAGATTTTATTGGGAAATAAAAAAAATAGAACTACTTTTCAAATAGCAAGCAATTTAAAAGTAACAATTGTCTCTTCTGGCAGAGTAATTTGGTCTTCACAAGGCTGGAAAACTAAAATCTGAATTTAAAGAAAAAAAAAATCTGTTGACAAATGTTGACATGTTTTTATCCCTCTGTAAGAAGTCTGCACGGCCCAATTTCTATCCTTTCCAAGATAATTTTCTGGTGGTTTTCCTTTATGAGGAGGTATACAGTTTCTTTCATTGTGTTGGTATTTTACTTTTGCATTTAATAGAGGTATACCTTAAGCCAAATGCAAGTAAGTGTAAAACAAGTTGGTCTGAAATTAACAATTAAAAAAAAATTCATGAATTGAAAGTATTTTACTCTTTGCTGGTGCATAACAATGGAACGTCCTATGTCTGCAAATGCATATCTTTGCATAAGTAGATTATTTCTACAATAAGTTACTAGTGTTGTTTACTATTTCTTTCCTCAATAAGATACTTGGAAAATTCTCCAGATGGGATTTTAAGCTGAAAAGACAATAAATTAGACTTGGAACTCCTGTTCATTTATATTCCTCATAAATAATAGTTTTAATATCAGTCTGTAATTGTTTCATAGTGATTACTTATTTCATTGCATTTCGTTATTCATTCCCTATGCAGTCATTTCATACTTAGCAGAAACAGATATGTTGGTTCCGACAATTTTTTTAATACTCGTTACTTTACATTCGTTTAGAGTTTCTGGTTTTCAACTCTCCTTTTAATTTTTGCTTGGTTGTCTCTAAAATGTTTGCTTAACTGACATCATCAACCTGGACTTGTGTAAAGCGTTTGACACTGTCCCACACAACATCTTTATCTCTAAACTGGAGAGGCATGGATGGACCACTCAGTGGATAAGGAACTGACTGGATGGTCACATTCAAAAAGTTGTGGTCAACAGCTCGATGTCCAAGTGGAGATCAGTGATGAGTGGCATTCCTTAGGGGTCAGTACTGGGACCAGCACTGTTTAACATCTTTGTAGGTGACAAGGACAGTGGGATAGAGTGCACCTTTAACAAGTTTGCTGACGACACTAAGCCGTGTGGTGCAGTCGACACACTGGAGAGAAGGGATGCCATTCAGAGGGACATCGGCAGACTTTGAGAGGCGGGCCTGCACAAGCCTCATGAAGCTCAAGGCCAAGTGCAAGGTCCTACACCTGGATTGGGGCAATCTCAAGCACAAATACAGGCTGGGCAGAGAATAGACCGAGAGCAGCTCTGAGGAGGACTTGGGAGTGTTGGTTGATGAGAAGCTCAACATGAGCCGGCGATGTGTGCTTGCAGCCCAGAAAGTCAACCGCATCCTGGGCTGCATCAAGAGGAGCGTGGCCAGCAGGTCGAGGGAGGTGATTCTGCCCCTCTACTCTGTTCTTGTGAGACGTCCAGGAATGGTGACTCAACCACTTCCATGGGCAACTTGTTCCAGTGAAATCTGTGTTCAGTTAGTAGCTGTTTGGAACTTTTTTTCTCAGCTGACCCTAGTCTTACTCAACTGCAGTGGCTGATGATCTCTTACTCACTAGGATCAAAGAAAGACCAGAGTACTCTTGGTGAGAAAACATTTTTGTCTCACGAATTTTTTTCCCCACACCAAAGAGAGTTTACATTGCTACATTTTTCTTTCAGTAAAAGAGACCATGGCAAAGAATAGAAGACTCATGCTCTAGATCTTGCTTTGCAAGAGTTAAGCTGAGTGTTTGGAGCCATGGCTTGAATACAGGGATGAAGACAGAATGGTGAGACATGTACAGGACAAATAGGAATTGTGTATGTCGAGGTTTAAGACTGCTTCTCAGCTTTCCCTCAGGGCTCTGATTTTTCTCATTGTGGCAACAACTGTAGCAACTGATAATGATGAACCACCTGCATAGTATTTGTCTTTGCTAAATCCCAAAGCAAGCAGTGACTTGATCCAGTCAGTACACATGGGAACCCCATTGCAGGGATTCATTTTAAGGCTAATGACTCTTGATGGCAATGACTGCTGCTTTATTGGGATTGGAATTGCATTTAATTGGGGGGCCACTGGAGATTTAGTGGTTCTTACTTCCTTGTTTCTATTTGTTAGTTCTTTTAAGAACATCACTGTGGCTCCCAGTATAGCTGTTACATGCACAAAGAAAATGATGCACAGTGGGCCAGTAAACTGTGAATTTACCTCTGCTCTCTCATTCAGAGGTATATGATTCCATTTGTGGTTCATATGGTTTTCTGAGGGAAGAAATGGAAAACTGTAAGTGTGGAGAGCATATTTTGTGAATATAGTATGTATGCAGTGTGAAGTCTTCACCTTTTGTAACCACTGAAATCCAATATTTTACCCAGTTTGAATTTATGAATGTTGATCATCACATAATTATTATTAAAAAAAATCAAATTAATTTACAGGTTTTTTTTTTCTTGTCCTTTCTGATTTTTACTACCTTATTGTGAGAAATTTAGAAGTACCACAGCAATCCTATTTTTGTTTTCTTTGTCATATACAATGATTTCTGAAAGTATTACATGTTGCTGAGCAATATATTAGAAAGTATTATTTGCAGTTATGATTTTATATGCACTTGGAATAAATAATTTTCCTTTTTTTTTCCCAGGAATTCTAGAGGTTTTACACTGTGTGTTGGTGGAAAGCCCAGAAGCTCTAAACATTATTAAAGAAGGACATATTAAATCAATCATCTGTCTCTTGGACAAACATGGAAGAAACCATAAGGTAGGCAAAGAAGACACAAGTATATTTAGGTGAACATCTGTGAAAAAAGCAAGCACGTTGTTCTGTGTAGAAGATAGATTTCAAATACTTTAATGCTGTATTCATAATTTGGAATGAAGCCTTTCCTGAAAGACACATGAGCAGTTTGAAGAAACAAAGGGCAATGTTATCTTCCTTTTGATGAAAATATTGATACACACTAAATCTCAAGGAAAGCAGGAAGAATATATCTTAATATTTTTAGGAGAATTTCAGAATTGTTGTAAAATAAAACTACTATGTTATATGAATTGCATACTGTTACATGTCTTCTTGTAACAAGGTATATAGCATTATATTGCCTAAAGTAACTCACAGTGATTATGAACTCTTTAGCATGAAAAAGTATTTAAGATGAAAAGATTATATTTTTTTTCAGGTTTTGGATGTTTTGTGTTCTCTCTGTGTTTGTCATGGAGTAGCTGTGCGATCTAATCAACATCTAATCTGTGATAATCTCCTGCCAGGAAGAGATCTACTCTTACAGACACGCCTTGTCAACCATGTGAGCAGGTAAAAAGAAAAAATCTGTATCTATGTACAACGCAGAATAAAACTTGTGGCTAAAAGAAACAGTCACTACAGAGAACCTGGTTTACTTGAAAAAAACCCCTTTTGTTAATATACTTTATTCTTACTAGGATTTTAAATACTCTTTGCAATATTGATTAGAATCAAAACATGCGTCAGAAAGAGTTGCTACAAGCTAAAGCTGTTCTAAATTGCTTTAAGTCTGTGAAACTGTAGTCTCTTTTATTCTTGTCTGGATCTAGCTGTACTTTCAAAGTATTGTCAGCCAGTGTCCTGTGATTGCCTTTATGTTTGTGGTTTTTTGAGGATTTCCTAATCACCTTTGGTTAAAATCAAGAATTTAATGCCCAACATCTTCACCAGTTTCCTGAACTAATACTGTTGATTTTGCTTGAAATATTTAGAGAGTGCCATCACCCTTCCACTGGCAGAATTTTAGAAGCTACCTTCCAGCAGACATTAATAATAAGATGAAGCTAGTAACATCTTAAACTAGCAAAGTAATATTTATGAAGTGAATGTTTATCTAGAGTTGGAATTTATACTGAGGCAGAAGAATCTGTCTTTAAAGATTTGTGGGATCTTTCTCTGTCTCAAACTTAGGTCTATTTTTAAAAATCTCAATAATTAAATGAGAATGAAAGTTGAAACTTAAATATAGTATTTATAACTCAGAGTTCATAGGATTTATTAGATGCTGAAAAACATGAAAATTCCACAGCTGTATATTATGAGGAGGCTTTTCAAAGTAAAAATGAATTCAAGCCTAAAGGTGAAATGAACTTGACAATTGATTTTTTGCAATATGGATAACCAACCATTGAGGAAACATACCTAGTATTGATTTGGGATAGTGCTGCACTCTACAGCTCATATTTTCCATAACCACATGATTTGACTTGCCCCAACACATCCAATGACACATCAACATATATAAAGCATGGAAGGATGGTGTAATGAGAATCATTCCATGTCAGCAATAAATTTGAACAACTGATAAGCTGAAATCACTAATGAAAACTTCTGTTGGTATTGCATGAGAAAAAATTTTAAATATATGGGTACTGATGGAGGTTCTGAGCTGAGTTTGGGTCTCATACAGGGAAGATAGAACTGTCTTTCCCAAATATGGCTATAGATAAAGAAAATATAGTTAATACATGTTTTTGCTCTGCGTTAGAAAGTTATGAAAGAGAATATATTGCAGTTATAAGGAAAAAAGACTATTTTTTCAAAAGTCAGAAAGACCAATGAAACATTGAAAACATTTAGTGGTAGACTGAAACTTGCGTACCACACACCAAAAACATTCTAATATATTGCTGTTTAATATACTTTTCCAGGGAACCAGAAAATTTTATTCACAAACCTCTACTTAAAAAAAGTAAGTTAGACGATTAGGTTGATTAAATTGTGGAGTTTGGACAAAGACATACTAAAGATGATACCATGTTCAGGCATAAGAGAGTCAATTGGTGATCTTAACAGTAACTTACAAATTATTTTACTTTTCTGGAATATAGATTTTGTGAAACAGGTTTTGTTTATATTTTTAAGGAGATTAAACATTGGACTTGTAACAAAGTGAAGATTATCTATAATTAAACTTCTGGCAAAAGACTTCCCATATACTTCTAGAAGGAAAGTGTATTGATATAAGTGTATGAAGGAAAGTATATGTGATAAAACAAGTTACTTTATAAGCAACCAGATCAGTGAAGTCTGCTTTTACACCAACTTGTATTTAACAGCCTACATCAACCCTTCTTTCTCCCCCCACATTCCCTACATCAGAAGGCATACTGTGAGTTAGGGCTGGCTTAGAGCTACATTTTTGTTAATTAGGCAGCTTATAAGCAGGAAAAAAAAAGTATTTATAGAATTTATAACCCATCCAGTGGTGGGATGTGAAAACTAAATACGTGCAGCCTCAGAGTCTAAAAGATTTTTCGCAATATGGATAACCAACCATTGAGGAAACATACCTAGTATTGATTTGGGATAGTGCTGCACTCTACAGCTTTAATTCAAGACTGGATGGGTTTCTAAATACAAAGCTGACACACAGTAAGGATTGTCTGGAGACAGATTTTTTTGGATGAGATTTTAGATTCAGTATTGTCCCAAAAATCAGTTAGAAAAGTATAGTTTTTCTTTCTTTTTTTTCCTCTCATGACCTTTAGATATATGCCTCTACATACTGCTATTTAACTAGATATTGAATAAACACAGTAATAGTTTTGCCTTTCAAGTATACTTGTGAAGTACTTTAAAAGCACTAACAGTAGGAACATCAAATTGATATTAGGGATTGGTACAACCAAGCAAATTACTGACTTACACAAAACTTGGAATAAGGAAGGAGGAGGTATAAGAGAATTTTGAAAGATTGACACGTTACTTTTGTATCTTTGTAAATGTTATTCTCTTGAATAAGTAATCAGTGTTATAGGATGCAGTTTGCTATCTAAAATTAAACCTGCAGTGTGTACTTGCTACGTTTCTATTGGTAACTGGTGAATTGCTGTCATTTTTGTAGGATATAACATATATTAACTGTTCAAACACATAAAATATTATTATTTGTTTTTGTGTGAGGATACTGCTATACTGTTTCAGTTATTGAAACAAACTTTTTTTTTAACTTTAACTGTATAGAACACTTTTCATCAGAATAAAGAAATAAATAAAAATACTTCTGTTTTAGTCACACAAAACAGTAATGAAATTTGAATTTAATGAAAAGTCTGCAGTAGTTCATCACATTTGTGAGATAAGTTTTTGAAAACAACTTCTGTTCTTTCTGTTTAAGCATGCGACCCAACATCTTCTTGGGGATTAGTGAAGGCTCTGCCCAATACAGAAAATGGTACTATGAGCTTATGGTGGACCATCTAGAGCCCTTTGTGACCGCAGAATCAACTCATCTACGAGTGGGCTGGGCTTCAACAGAGGGCTACTCGCCATATCCAGGGGGAGGAGCAGAATGGGGAGGAAATGGTGTTGGTGATGACTTGTATTCCTATGGTTTCGATGGTCTGCACCTGTGGTCAGGTATTTTCCTTTTCTTATTTGGTTGTGTCTAGGGTTTTTTTTTCAGTTGTGAGTTTTTTGTTAGTTGTGTTTTTGCTTTTTTTTTTTTTTTTTTTTTTTTTAATACTAGAACATTGTTTGCAATTCCAGTGAATTTGTTTTAAACAGCAGCAAAGTAAATTAGATGTTTCAGGTGACACTAGGAATATACAGAAACTGTACTCTATATCAGAACATGTTTTAAGCTGATGTTGCATATTGAAAAAAATTGTTTTATACAAATAATAGTAATTTATATTTCAGCCTGGTAATTATTATTTTTTTTTCATAGTAACTATGAAGATTTTATTTAAAACTTCAAAGGTGCAAAAAATGAAGTCTGACAGTCATCTGGATTTGTAATTCCTGTGTAATAATGTAAGAATAGCCTGAGAGATTTAATTCACAGGACTCTTTTTTTTTTTTTTTTTTTTTTTTTTTTTTTTAAACAGGTTTTTAATATGGCTCTTTAGATTGGGAGTTTGTAAATACTTTAGAGGTGAAGATTTTTAAGTATGCTTTTTGCCATACATTTTAAAACCAGATGTTTTTCTGTTGTGATGTTTATATACACATATTGAGACTGAGTGTTTATTGCAAGACTTGCAGAATGATATTTCTAGCTTGCATATGGTGTGTTTGGTCAGGTATTCATCTTTAAAAAAGTTATTGGCCCAGCTTGGATCTATTTGTCAGTAGTAATTTCTGCACGCAAATTCTAGTGTTAAAGGAAGCTGAACTGAGTATGTGAAGTACTTGTATTTACTGTTGGTTCTGAAAATAGCTTATTCTCTCTTCAAACGGGGTTAGCTCAGCAAAATTAGAATACTAAGAAAGCAAGCTTGTTCTCTTTTTTAATCTTTTTCACATAATTTAATTATTGTGAAAAGATTCCCAGATATGATTTGGAATGGTTAGTCCTACCCACAGACGGTACTAAACGTCTTGAAAAAAATTCTACTGTGGTTTCACCTTGTTGAGGAAATTTTTTTTTTTTCTTTGATTTTGAGAGATTATTGAGCAGTGATGAGCTGTAGAACTGACTGGAAACTGGGTTAGGCTCATTCGACTGCCAGTTCTTGCCATTATGAAGACACGAGCAAATTTGCTAAAGCTCCTTAGTAGATGAGAGACATTTTAGTGACTCAGCTATATGTAATATTCAAGGTCTTTGAAGTTTTGAGGCATTGTGGCTTGGTACTTGGAAAAGAATACAGTTTTACATTTCAAAAGACTTTTCAAATCAAAATAGCAATGGATTATATTATTAAGTAATAACATATCGTCTGGAGCGGCATCTTAGGAAAGTAGCTGCCTCTGTGCCTCTCATGTATACTGAGAATTACTTTGGAACAATGATGCATAATTAATGGTGTCATTAAAGCTGTGCCATAGCTGAGTTTGTCAGATAAAGTATTATTACAGAAGAACCGGAACATAATGAGCCAACTGAAAACTGTTGTAGTTAGGGTTCCTTTTAGGAAGGGTACAAAAGATTACTGAAAATCAAATTTTTTTTTTCTACCCAGCAGAAACTTTTTAATCAGAAATATCACAAAAGATTAAATGAACAATTGTTTGTGGTTCTCAAGTCAGTAATCCAGCCCAGTTAAAAAAGTCAGACCACCTTCGTATGTGCAATTTTTGTATGTTAATCTCTGTTGTGGATATGGCTGGTAGATTTGAAAAGACTCATGTCTTCATTGACATTCTCATGTAACACATACCTTTGAAACTTGGAAGGACTTTAAGTAGTTGAATGTTGAAAATCATAGCCTTTCTTCTTCTTCCACAATGCCAGGCTGCATCCTAGTAAGTCTCTGCAATGTCATTTTAAAAATAATCTACTGAGCATGAAGCACTTACTGCCTTAATGAATGCCAACAACAGTTTCTACCCCTGACTTTCTGTTCTAGAGCAAGCCTTTACCAGAATTGTATTTAACTTACATTTGTTTCTTCAGTCCTGCAATTACTCCTGTAATTTGGAGAAGTGGAACTTGTGGATTTTTAAAGCCTAAGGCCAGAAGAGACACTGAGATCATTTGTTCTGACTGTGTCCTCATTAAAGACCAGTACATATTTCTGTTAACAGTCAGCCCTGCATTGATCCCAAGAATCTATATTTGGCTAAATTTTAACATCTAAAAAGGCATCTAGTCTCACCTAGTATGCCTTAAGGAGATGAAGCATCCACTGAGAGCTCTTTTAGAGTTTAGTTATCCCTGCTGTTAAATAATTGTTCCTTTCTGTGATTTATTTGAAACTAACTCTCAGCTGTTGTGATGTTTTCCTCTGCTGTTCTCTACTGTGCTCTGTGAGTTTTGGGATGTAGACCTGCTAGAAGGCAGTTTCTTTGCAGGCCGTTCCTTGTGCTGTGACTGTTACTCTGTTTCTCTGCAGGGTTTCCTATAGATTTCTTAATTTATGAGGGGCCCTTAGGTTTGCTTCACGTCATTTCTCTATCTTTGCTCATGGAACTGACTATGCTTGCAGCAGTCAAGCTAAGGACATCCTGTCTTCAAAGGGTGTAGGGGAGCAGCAAGAGCATCTGACATTTTTCGGTTTTCCTCACTATACTGCTGACTGCCCTATCAAGAAGAGCAGGCTGCACAAAAGCATCTATCCTAGAGTCTGCAGATTACATGGCAGTATCAGGAAGTAATTTTCCATCCATAGAGTATCATCATAAGTGTTGTATTTTATTTTTCCTTGGCCAGGGGGGGAGGTGGGGGACAGGGGGGTGGTGGTGGTGTGGGTATGAAAATTTATCCACAGAAGAATTATTGAGATTTTTCTTTTATTCTTTTTGCTGCTGTTAAAAACATATGCCATGTTCATAATCTTCTTGAAAGTATAGTGGTTTTAGTTAGGCTCTTCATGTTATACAGAAGTCAGCGTAGTTAAAAAGTTAGTACTCTGTTCTTAATATGCATTATGGTGTATCTCTTGCAGACATTGTGTTTCTAATGTTTGGAAAACATGTCTAGAGATATTTTCATATGACCATCATGCTTTTCCATAAATTTTCTGTGGTAGATAGCGGTAAACTACAGAGAGAGTCATCTCCTATTTCTATATTCTATAGGTTATTTCTCTTGGGAAGCAAGTGTGCTTATACAAATCTAATTTAATGCAAGAGATCCTTTAGAATTCATAAAAAATTATTAAAGAAAAATACATATATTACTGAATATATATGCCTCAAAATTGCTGCTGACTTTTTATATGACAGATAAATTCTAGTTTGTAGTTTGATTATGAAACTGAGTAGTATTGTCTTATACAAGCTTGCAAGGGTACCATGATGTGGCCCTATTAAACAGGAAGTACCTTTCTTTTCCTCAATAATTTTAAGTGTGATACTTGTGATACTTGTCCTTATCTTGAATAATGAACCATTCTGTAGTAAAGGATACTAAGTTTCATATTAGATACTAATGGTTGTTTTTCAATTTGCACTTCTACTAATGTGAGAAATAAAATACAGGTTTATTGGTTTTGACTGTTTATATAGATATCAATAATTATTTTAACTTATATTAAATGTAACTTAATTGTATTATTTATGATTAAAGTAGCTTTGTAGATACATTTGTATGCTTCTATTCCCTGTATTGCAAGCTTAAAATCAGTTCTTGGATGTTATAGGTTAGATATTTGTGCAATAAAGTGTTTGTGATCTATTGTTATGTTTCTAGTTCTTTAGGCTGCTGTGAAAGCCTGTATGATTTTCAGAAGTTTTGCTAAATGTGTCTCCTTTACTTCCATAGGTTGTGTAGCACGAACAGTAAATTCTCCCAACCAACATCTATTAAGAACTGATGATGTTATTAGCTGCTGTTTGGACCTGAGTGCCCCTAGCATCTCTTTCCGGATTAATGGTCAGCCAGTTCAAGGAATGTTTGAGAATTTCAACATAGATGGCCTCTTCTTCCCCGTTGTGAGCTTCTCTGCAGGAATAAAGTTAGCATCCCATGTATATACATACATTCCCCCCTCCTCCTGCCCAGTCTGGAGTTTTTGTGTTTTTTTTTTTTCCCTATTTATGTGAATATGCTGAATAATTCCCTGGCTGTCTTTGATTTAATTTCCCTTTCTGACATCTGCTTCTTTGGCACAGTTCCAGTTCTTGGATAGTGAGAGCTAAAAAGGAATCCTGAAGGGATTGTGCATCTGTTGTTTTTCCGCACACCAGTGTGTTCAGGTGGTTTGCAGATAGACCTTAGAAACAGCTTCCTTATAATTTCTTAGCTGACACATTGCTACATATTCACTCCAGGACAGCATTTTACCTGTATGGGAAGAAAAACATCAGTCTTAGATATTAAAGGCATATTTGCCTTAAGTCACTTGTTATGAGGTGGTAACTATTATTTGAAGATGCATTATCTGTGTTTACCTTAAGAAATGGTGATGGGACACTTTCTTTTCAGCAGGATGAATTAATAAGAATTCAATCAATCTGTGTTCTGGTTTGATGTACTGGTTTTCTATAACATTTCAAGTCACACTTGAGGTACCAGACTTCTGCTTCCATGTATTGAATAATTTGAGACTATAATGTTAAAAAAGATTGGGTGATGTTCCAGTGGGGAGATCAACTTTAGCAGGACTGGCAAAGGTAAAGGCTGAAAGCTCATTTTTGATGGAGAGAGCGCAATGCTCTGTGAGGGATCAAAGACTGTGGTGAATACTACAGAAGCTAAGAGCTATCACAGAGTGGGCACACTAGCCTCTCATTCCACGTTCAAAATGCACTTGTTTAGACTTTGCCTTTGATAATACAGGAAATGCAATGTGGTAAAACTGTAGACAGGCATGCTATGAAATGCGAAACTATAAACCTGTATCCTTTATCTCAATCATGAGAGAAATATTTGACAGATAAAATTCATGTGCTGAGTGTGTTTTTGGAGAGTGTTCTGGTATAGCATTGACAAAAATCTTAAAAGATACTCAGTAAATAGAGACAAAATGATTCTGTTGTAAGCTTAGGTTTTGGGTATTTTTTGCGTCCTCCTGGATAGCAAATATTCTGGGAAGATTTTTCAGTATTATGTCATTGCTACTTCATGATCATCTCACTCATTGAATTTTTCAGTAACAAAAACCATGACAAATTCACTATTCTGTAATGAATAAAAGAATGCTCCTAGATTTCTATTAACATGACAAGTACTTGTTTAAGGGAAGAAAATATTGGAGTTTTTTATATTGTATCCTAAGGATTTCATGTTCTGTGAGAGAAAAGAAAAAAACCTATTCTGTGAAGTTTTCAGGCTCATTTCTCAAAGGAGAGAGACTCAGTTGAGAGAGTTCAGAGGTAGTTGGTTGGTTACTCTGGGTTATAATTTCTCCTTCTGAGACTTGAAAGTCTGCTGCTTACTTCACAGGTGTGCTAAGTAAACTGATTATTCTTTCTCTCTCTGTATGTCTTCTCTTTTGGTCTCATGATTTAGAATACTTCTATGGAAGTGGAAATCAACTAAAAGAAAAAAATGTTTTCTCTTGCCCACGTGTTTTGTACCTCTCACTTTATAAACTCCAGCATTAGTTAGAGAAAGTTGAACTGCAAACAATGCAAATAAGTTGCAACATTGAATTTTATTTGTTTTTTCTTTTTAAAAAATTAGTTCTTCAATAGTTGTTAGGCTTGCAAACTGATTAGGGTTGACACTAGAGATGTCTCTGTTCTCTAAAGTAACTCTGATGTTTACAGGGTACGTTTCTTGCTTGGAGGCCGCCATGGAGAGTTCAAGTTCCTTCCTCCACCTGGATATGCCCCGTGCTTTGAAGCTGTCCTACCAAAAGAGAAGCTGAAAGTGGAGCATAGTCGAGAGTACAAGCAGGACCGTAGCTATACAAGAGACCTACTGGGTCCTACTATCTCTCTATCACAAGCAGCTTTCACTCCAGTTCCTGTAGATACTACACAGGTGTGGAAACTGAAAGAATGAGTTTTCATTTTTAAACACGTATTATAGACCTATGTTATTTCACATTTGATTGAACTTGCAACTTGCCTCAAACTTTTTACTTCTTGGAGTTTGGTACATTCCATAGAGAGAAGCTGAAAAATGGTGTGTAAGGTCCCTATAATGCTCACTAGAGATTTCATATATTTCAGTTCACAAAAGCTATAAGAAAGAATGTTTTACCCTTAATATTAGAGTAGGCAAAAGAAGAATATTTGAACTTCTTGTTCTGTTACTAGACATTCTTATTATTGTTTAATTAAAATTATTGAAGGATTTGCATTATCATAAAACTTTTAAATCAGCATCATAGCGTCTTCTTTACTGGACTTGTAGGTTACTGATAGTGGCATTTGACTCACTGTGGGCAGTAAATGACATGCACTGAGGTTAGTTTGGTTTGGTGTGGTTTTTTTTTTGTTTTTTTTTTTTTTTTACGTAGATGCAAAGAATAGTTCTTTGAAACCAAAGAGCTCTATCTCTGATCACAGATAACAAGAGTTCATTTTATATTTGACCACAGTTTGAGATGCTACAAATTTTTATAAACTATGTGCTCAGATTTTACCACATTTAGGAACTTGTTCCTGAAAAAAGCACATAAAAAAGAACAAACTTCCTAGCTTTTTGCCATTATCTGCTAAATACAGCATTCTACATGCGTCATGTAATTGTTCTGTAATATCAACAATTAGGGTAACATTATCATGATTCACAGCACTGTATATTTGAGGTCTCTGATTTTTGAGGTAAAGCAGACTTGATTTTAAGTTGTTAAGATATGTTGTCCTGATTTCACTTGTCCCCTGTCATCATAATCTATTTTTTTTTTTAAATGAGGTTCAGTTCTCAAATGTTTATATTTGTCTGAAGTGTTTTTCACAACAGTACTTTGGTTTTTGAGATTTTTAGCATTTATTTTTAAGCTGAGAAATAGTATTGGTTTAAGTAGTTTCTAGCCAGCTGCCAGAAATGTATTCTGTGCCATTTGGAGGTGTTTGATTTAAAACTTTTCCCCTGCTGGTCAAACTTTGGAACTTGTAAGTGCATAGGTTAAAGTATCTCTGTTGATCTAAAATTCTCATTCACTTTATTCAGTAAAAACTGAATGATAATTTAGGTTTAGTTGAGAGATCTGGTTTGTATAAAGTTTGTCTGTTATGACAGTTTGAGTGGCAGCGTCAAGCAACTTATTTGTAACAGCCTCTTTCTCTCTTCTCTCTTTAGATTGTTTTGCCTCCCCACCTGGAAAGGATCAGAGAAAAATTAGCAGAGAACATCCATGAACTTTGGGTTATGAATAAGATTGAACTTGGCTGGCAGTATGGACCAGTATGTACCTTCCAACTTAATTTTCTGTTAATTATGTTGTATTATTCAGCCCATGGGTTTCAATGTGCTAATGGGACTGCATTTTTTTTTCCATTCTTCCAAAATTAGTAAGGTTTCAGACACTTTCCACCAGAAGCAGGTGGAAAACAACTGTGCTTGCGTATTTCTGAACCAAAATTCTGGTACTGAGGCTGTTTGGTGCTGAAATTTTCAGCCAGTCTAACTGCCAGCACAGAAAGCACATAGCGGGTTTTTCACCTTCTGTTTGTTCTTGGGGTAAGAAATTTAGTTGCCTCATGGAGTAAGGCAATAAAAGCAGTTATTCTTGGTTCTCTTTGCATATACTAAGTCCTTTGGAAGTCTCAAATTTGTTTTTAATGAAAAATTAGTATTGCTTATAGGAAATTCCATTAAATCTGCTTTTTTCCTCCCTTCTCTCCACTTCTTCAGGCTTATATTTGTAGTTGATCCAATAGCTATTTTCTTATCTCTTTCCTACTTTTGATGGAGTGTGACAGAAAAGAAACATGTGTCTTCTGGCTTTGATACAAAATTCAGTGTATTTTTTTATTAGATTTAAAAAAAAAAAGATGAAAAAAACATAGTGGCTAATTATTTGGATCCCAAATGGTATTGTTTATGAAGAACTATTGGTGTGAAGAGTATATAGAAACATACAGTATATACTAGATGTAAATGTAAAAACATGTATGTATGTATAGAAACATATATGTATTCTAGTTTTGTTAATAAAAATTTTTGATCTTCTGAGGAGTTCAGAGTACAGATTTAATGTAACTAGGCATAGCTATTGTATTTAGTGTAGCACACAGCAGTACTTAAAAAGATTTGACTAACAGAGAAGCTCTCTAGATTTTTTTTGTTGTTGTTGCTTTCCCCACCAAATGAAACACAAAACTCCCATTAATGTGTCAAAACATTTTAATTGTGGTATAATCATACCAGCTGTGAAGCAATCTGCAGGAGCTTTTAGTGTACCATTACTTACTATTGAGAATCTAATTGTACAGTTCGACATTATTTTAATTTAAACAATATATAGTAAGTATCAAGTTAAGCAGCAATAAATGTAGTTATATTCAGAATAAAACCAGGTGCTAAATATTTTAAGTTATTCAGCTTTCTCTCTGTAGCTTTAGTGTTCTGTGGTTGGTTGTGCTTAGTTTGGGAAAGTGGCAAAGCCGCCTGATCATCTTCTGGAGATTGACTGCTTTATCATATTGGTTTCTCACAGATGATTTAATCTGATTAAGCCAGGATGTCCCTGCTCCTTGCAGGGGGGTTGGACTAGATGACCTTTGAAGGTCCCTTCCAACCCTAACCATTCTATGATTCTGTGTCTTCAGTGTAAGTCTGAATGTGAATGGTAGTTAGGTGTCCAACTTGAAATCATCAGATGCATCTGCATATATTTGTTTCTGTTAAACTGTGCTGTACATTTAAAACCAGCCACCGAAATTAAGAATTCATAGGTGTCATGAGTTCTGACACTTACATAATGTATTTGCAAGGCAGCAGATCAGTAGGTTTTTATGCTGTGCTTAGAAAAAAAAAGAGGAACGGGATGGCAACCTGCAAAATATGATGAATGTATAATAGAAGTATTGCATGTTGTAGCTGTAGAGGGAAAAGAGTGTCACTAGGGGAAATTCCATTAACATTGAAATTCTGAGGGAAACACTTGACATCTGAGATGTAAATTAGCTGTACACAGATTTAAAGTAGTCCTTCTTATTGGAGACTATACTGAATCTTCATTAATGCAGATTACCATGGGTCTTAGAAAGAAATCTGCAAATAAACATTCTCAGTGTCCGCTAAAAGACGCTTCTCATTTTAGTTGCTAATGATTTTGATCAAGTAGCTTGACAGTTTAATTGCTTGTATTGCCTGCCCAAAGAACATGAATACCATCAAATGAAAATAAATATCCCCTGGAGACTGTAAATATTTTTCAATCCAAAACACAAACAAATGACTGCTGTTCAATTTGATAATTATTACGTGCTTAGATCAAAATGAGAAAATACGTTATTCAAAAATGTTAGAGAAATGTGAGATTTTTTTCAGGAGATTAAATAAACTAGAGTGGGTAGTAGTGTACAGTTCAGTTATTGTTACAGAAAAACACAACTGGCAAAAATAGAAGATGATAAAAAATAAATTTTAGCTATCAATGATCCATGTTCATATTCATTCTATGGGTACTCATGTATAATTAACACTCAGGAACTGAAATTAAAGAAACTTTACAAATAGGTTACAGTTTGCAGATGACTGTTTTTCTTTCCCTTGCTCTAAAAAACAATGTTTATGTCCCAATATTATTATTTTATTTAAGTGTAATCTTAGATACTGCATATGGGTTTATTGCCATGATGCTAGAGCTTTTTCGTTTTAAGACATTTATGTTAAAATGTTGAAACAAAAGCTCTTTAATTTGATGCAATGTGGAGGACAAGCAATCAGTTTAAGTGTGATGGATTATTTTTCTTAAAGTCAGAAATTTCATGCCATTTTATATGGTACTGACTTTCTTATCCTTTTTAAACTTCAAATCTGGTTGTGTATATGAATATCAACAGATCAAGCTGTTTTAATTTAGAAGACATTCTATATTCACCAAATGAGTAAAGATAAATATGGAAAAAGTATAACAAGTAGGCTTCTTAACTTCAACTGTTAACATTCCATTTTGCAGTGGAATTATCTGATTGATCGAAAGTTGTCAATAATGTTATTTTTCAATAGCTTGCACTTTACAGCTTTAAAGATTAATGTAAATGGTGAGCTTATGGTCCATGAAAGATAGACACAGAAGTGTTTTAATATATGGGTAAAAATGTAGTCTCAGCTGAGCAAATGTTAACACTTTCATTGGAATATCTTAGCTAATATTTGAAAACTAATGTTTTTTATTAAGCCTTCTAGCAAGACTTGTAGATTTTGTTGACTGAGCTCTAGCACAATAAATATGCAAAGCTGAGAGCAGTAGAATGCTCAGTTATCTCAGCCTCTCAGGTTGCCCTTCCTACTTATGGCCAGTATTAAACTAAAACTGTATAGAAGCAAAGAGGTTAAAAATGTTTTTGATCAAATTTTTAAGTTTATAAAATGTAGAATTTTGTAAATTATAGTATTCATGACTCAGCTATTGCTACATAAAAGTAAATTAATGTTCCAATCATTTGTGACTGCTGAACTGCATTCTGTTTGTATACTACTGGACATAATTAAGAAACAAACATTTTCTGAATGAAGAGGTAGGAGAGATTTATGCTTTATATAATTAATTTTGTAGGGGAAGGACTTCAGTGCTAGTGATATCAACATATTTATACAAACTGGATGTGTAATTTTTCGAACATGAGGCTGAAGATGAGTTGTTATTTTATGGCTGTATGTCAAAACAGATTGCACTATTCTTGAACTTTCCATATTTGTTGTGAACATCTGTGTAATGAAATGTACAAATTAGCATTTATTCCACTTGAGATCTGCAAATCTGAAATTTATTTGCAAATGCAAATTCTGCCTACTTGAACAGAATGATCATGCTGTAAGAATACAGAATACTTTCTGTTTTGAAGTGTTGTTCAGTTTGAGTAATACTGACTGTTTGTAAGACACATTAAACTTACTTCTTTACTGTCTTTTCAGGTTAGAGATGACAATAAAAGACAACATCCATGCTTAGTGGAGTTCTCAAAATTACCGGAGCAAGAAAGAAATTATAACTTGCAAATGTCGCTTGAAACACTGAAGTAAGTTGCTAGAACTTTTGAAGCTTATAGTGAGAGTTTCCTATTGAGTTGCATTTTCCAGAATTATAATTTGACATGTGAATTACAATTTGACATGTAGGTGAGGGTGATAATATGAAATTGAGGGAGTGAGATGATACATTAATAAATTATGTATTTGGCATTGAAAATGGCTTTGATAGTCATCTTCTTAATATATCTGGAATTTTAGAGTTATTGTGGTAATGCTGATTATGAAATGGCAACTCGGGCAGTTTTCATCTAGTTTGGAGGAAAGAAATAGATCCAAGCTTTGAAAAAAAACCTATCTGCTGCTTATTTGGTTTAATTCAATTTAGTTTAATTGCTTTTAATTTTCTTTATTGATAAAGCACACTTTGACAATCAATAGTTATTTTTTGGATGTGACTAATGATGAGCTTTGCTTCAGGACCCCTTGCTGCTATTTCTGTCGTCTGTGTTTATTGCCACAAACCAGTAGTAGATATTCCGTCCTTTCGTGGATGAGTGGTTAGATACATGAATGTTGTGGAAGCTCTCCAGTTGGAAAGCAGAAAATTTCAGTAGAATGTTAATGGGTTTGTTCAAGTAATCTAGTTATCTGGCTAACAAAGATACGATTCCTCATCTCTGCTTTGTCAATAAAGCAGGTGTGAATTCTCACTTTGTTGTGAATGCATTGAAAATCTATTAGTTTATTCTGTATGTATAATTGCATGTAGCCAGCATGTTAAAATATGTCTATGAAAATATTTGTCAAACTGATAAATGCCCAGTGGTGTTATGTGGTTGTCCAGTCACTCTGATTTGCAATCCACTGAAGTCTGGTGGTTTTTTTTTTTTCGTTGTTAAAATATAGTTCCTTTTTCCTTAACAAGGATGTGCATGTGATATTACTTTTCTGGGAACATTTGTATTATATTGTTGAAAAATTTGTAAACTGATGTAGTACAATATAGTGTTTGCACTCATAATATAAGGACTTTATGTCATCATAGTAGGAAGCTAGGTAGAATACTCCTAGAATTTCCTGTAGTGTCCTTCTCTGGTCAGCTTCTTTGTGCTATTTTCTGATCTACCATTCCCGTAGCAAATTACTCAATGAAAAACATAGTAATGATCCTAGTGTTAAACAGTATCTGGAGGATATTTTGGCATTATTTAGAGAGAAAGCATTCAAAGATAAATGGAACTCCACTGGAGGCAAGAAAATAAGTTCATATTTGTCTTCAGCTACATATTAGAATTTCAAAGAGCGCTTTTGAGACCCCTGTTAACACAAAAATGTGCTAAAAATCCAGACTATAGTCTTGCTTTTCATTTTATGAAGTTACAAAGATTATGTCATTAACTTTCCCTACAGTTGTATCTTTTACCAGAATAGTCTGTGTAATATGTCTCAAGTATCATAAAAATGATACTTTAAGAATTCAATGCACACTTCTAATGTTTAACTAAATACTAAACAAATTTTAGTAGTCCTTACATGATTGCTTGTTCAGGACTTGATGCTTTTCTAAATCTAAACCTTACAAAACAAAAAATAATTTTGTTTTATAAACATATAAATTATGCATTACTTTTATTTGAGTGATTATATTACTTACTCTAGAGAGCGTCTTTTCATTAAATGAATAGTATCCAAAGCATAAAGCATTCAGTCTTTCTACGAATTTCAAAACTTGTACCCAGTCTTGTACTCAGTCTTCGTTTCATTCCTGTATTAGTCCTTGTTTTCTGAAGCATACAGTTCAAATTTTGCAATATTTTATATTTATCATGTAGACATCTATTGTTCAGGGACCAGAAACTGAGTGTCCCACTCAGTTTATTTTTGCAAGCGTGAAAAGGTGGAAAAATTAGTGCACTACCCCATTCTAGATGATCTACGATGACTTGAATTGCAAGCTACTTTGACTATTTCTTTACTGGATGTTTCTAGTTTACTAGTAGTCAGCCTGAATGGAGAAGAGAGAAAGAAAATGTTCTTTTAAAACTTCCTCTAGTCAGCTATATGCTATATTATTTACAATTTGTGTCAAACCACATACCTGAAGTAGTTGCAAGACATCAAGAATAACTCTTACTGTAGCTGGTTTTTTTTGTTGGTTTGTTGCCAGTTTTGCTGCCAGCTCTGCTAGATGAGAGAGGCAGAAAGCAAGGAGATTGAGTCATATTATCTGACACAACATTTCTTTTCAATATATTGGGATCTCTCTATATTTTTCAGTATGACTGAATACCTCTATGAACTATAAAAATTATATACTGTATGAAATGTCAAGAATCAGGAATGAGTTACCTCTGAAAATGCCATGGGATTAAAATATACTTGCTCATATTGTTTCTGCACATTCTTATATGGATTTTGTAGTTTGATCTTGGTGGTTCTCTTTGTTTGTGGTTTTGGTTTTTTTTTTTATGCTTACTGTTTTGTGACTGACTTTCCTGTGTCTGTAAATTTACTCAGTTGTGTGTGGTAATGACATGTATCAATATTATGCTGAAGCCTGTGTTTGGCCACTTTAAAGATAAACAAGAAAACAAGAAGTGCTTTAGGGGTCTTTAAGGTTCTACCAGTACGGTATGCCTTTTTATTCTCCTGTGGGTCTCTGATTTGAATTTGCTGTGTCTGGGTGAAGATAATGTAGGGTTCAAATTCCTGTCTTACATTACAAGAAAATTATGGTTACTGGGGATTAGCTCCTCTGTACTGCTTTCCGCTGTTAGCTGTGTTTTCTTATTTGTGCTAGTGATAGCCTCATAGGAATCATGGACGATTTGCGCCAAAGCATTCTTAGTAGATAGTGTGTTTTGCACAAGGTGGCCACTGCATGTTGATTTCCTTCTATCTGATTTTAATGTCTAATTTTAAATCAGAGTTCACAGAGCAGAACAGTAGGATTTACTTCATGTAGCTAGCACTAAAAATATGCTGTAAGAATCTCCTTGAAACATACATTTTACTGGCAGATGAATCAAAATACTGCTACAGCTATAGTTATGCTCTTTTTTTTTCCCCTCCAGTCAGTTCCAATGCAGTAAATATAGTTAAAGCAAGACTAGAAAATACTGTTTTAACTAGCAACAAGAACAAATTAAAATCTTGTTTTCTTGCTTTCTTCCACGTTGGGAAAATTAGGAATAGAGTCCAAGGTTTACCCTTGTGATTTCCTCTTTGTAATCAGTTTCAATCAAGGATACAAGTGTTGCCCTCAAGTTTTTGAGAAACTTCTGATCTCTCTCCAAAGTGGCCTCTGACTTTTGTCCAGGATTTCTTTTCATTTCAATGTCAGAATTTAGTAATGTGCCTAGGCTAAAAAAGCTAAGACTTGATAACCCTATATTGAACCTAAACGCAGGAAAAAATAATTGATGAGTTACAGATCAAATCCTGGAGATGAATGAGACTTAAGATCTATACTACTGGATAGTGTGACTGTAAGGAAGAGAAGAAGTCTGAAGTAATTAGAAAGCCAGCTAATACTGTTGACCCTGCTGTAAGGTTATCTAGAGAGTGTTTGTTTTCTGATATGAGCTGCACCTTGCAGAGTCAGGCCAGAATGGGCTGCCTGGGCCAGTGGCTCTGTGGTAGAAGCCTTGTGGTACAGGATGCACTGTGTTGAGCTTGAATCCTTTCCTCTGAAGTGCATTAATATACAACGTCCATACTGAGCATTAAGATGGCAGTTTTGGCCTAATGCTTTTCATGCTTGCTTCTGTCAGTCCTCTCTTCAGTAGCATGTCCTAACAAAATCCAGATACAATTAAAATCTCTGACTAACAGCCTCTCTTTATAAAGAAGACACATTCTAAGGATAACAAGTGACATTTCCTGCTTTTCCTCCTTTCATTGGCTTTGAAGTAAATAGCATAAAAAGATTTTTATATAAAGCAGTATGAATGAATACATAAGCATTATGAATAAGGATATAAAGCAGAAATATATATTTCAAGGCCAGGGAATCTTTCAGCTGATGCCTCATATAGATGAAATGGACTGTATGATAGTTCCATTTTTAAGTAGTTTACCAATATTTTTCCTAATTTTTTTTTTTTTTTTTTTAGGAACATCTTGTGGCATTTTCTTAACACTACCAGAAAGCTTATTAGATATACAAAAGGGCTGATGTTGATCTTTCCATATTATATTGCTGTCGTTCCCAGAGGTCTCATTTGTTGTATAGTGCCATTTATATACAGAAGAGCAACTCTCCGTATAGAAACACTGGCTGTAATTTATCTCTAATTTTCTGTGTCCTAGAACCCTGCTGGCATTAGGCTGCCATGTTGGAATTGCTGATGAACATGCTGAAGAAAAAGTGAAAAAAATGAAACTTCCAAAGAAGTAAGTTGAAATTTAAATGCATCTTTTTGTTAGGCAGTGTGAGTTCAGCAAACTATATTTTAACAATTTGGTATTTATATTTCTAGTTTTATTGGTACTTGGGTGTGCACGTACGCATAGAAATTTTCAGAAATTTACACATGCCTTCATCCAGACCTTTTCTTTCAATCTGATGTGTAGATAAAGTTTAGATTTTCTGTGATTCATTGAAATGTCTGGCATTCATTGTTACATAATTCTTTTTTTATATGGAGTGTAGTGCAGAAACTTGATAAATAACTTTTTTACAGCAAACTTGTCAATATATTATGCTGCCTTGCAAGTATTTAAAGGTAACTCTACTGAAAGTAAGATGGCCATCTAGTGACTTGAAGTGGTATAGTCGCCTGACTTCTTTCCTGAGTGGTTGATTGGCAACAGTATCGGTAGGACTGAGCTCAGTATGGTACAGTAGCCTCCACTACCACAGCTCTGAAAGCAGCTCTCCATGGCCCAGCCAAGGTGCTCTGACTTCTTCTTTAGCACCAGTGTGCCGCCTAGTTTGTGAATGAAGCATTTGGGAACTTTAACACGGTTGAAACTAATGGAACTCGGCTTGGTGATAAGCATATGGCAGCTCTATGGCCCAACACACACTTGAGCCCATGGTTTATAAGTTTGTCTAGATTGGTATAAAATGGAGTGGGATAAAGGAGGATTATAATGAGTATAAACCCAGAAAGGTAAAGGTCACAGTTTCAGTAGGAGAGAACTTACGTGTGTTCTGTTATTTCTGAATTTAAATTAGTGATTTAGTTTCCTTGGTTATGACTAAGAGCAGTGGTCAGTGCTAGTTGCCAAGTTGCTGCCACCAGTAGCAGCTGAATAGCTCTCTGCAGGGATGTGCTCTGTGCAGAAATAGGTGTTCCTCTGCTACTGCATATCTCTGTTATTCACAGTAGCCTTTCACTGACCCGTACCCTCGTATTCCATACACTGCATCCCTAGGGCCAGTATAATAACCCCAAGCCTTTTTGCTTTTTGTGAGCCAAAAGCACATACCCCATTCTGACAAGGTTCCTGCAGGCTTCTGGGTGATACTTTACTACAAGGTAGTTGTAAGAACCTGGAGCTTCAAGTCTTTAGTATCTGCCACACTGCACTGACTTATACACCATTGATACCGCGATTTCAGAATCCCTGATGTAACCGTGAGGGCAGTTAGCTAGTATGTAGGAGATAGCAGCATAAAGTGCCAACTGCTTGCTTAGTTCTGTAATAGAAATTTGCTGATTGGTAACTATATGAATGGTTGGTTTTGGATTGACATTCTTGTATTGCTGTTTTCAGACTTACCGCATTTTTTTTAAAAAGTTTAATTTTGAAGGAAATCCAGCCTCATGTTTATAGATGATAATCTCTCTTAATTACTTGCTTGTTTTCAGTTATTGTTTTCAACCAATAATTTGCTTAAATGAGTTTTAAAACAGTAATCACAGAAGAAAATTAATTAAGATTTGTGAAGTATTTGGATATTTTAGAATGGGGGATTAATACTGTTTCTTTTTCTGAATTTCTCTGTGTCAGTCCAAATAAAGAAACTACAAGAAAATTACAAATTTTTTTTAGAAAATATTTAGACACTTACTTAGACTAGCCATTCTTTAAACATTCCAGTGTGTATAATTTCAGCGAGAGAATGCTGCTGTTTATTTTCCACAGACCCCTTTCCTTATGACCAAAACGATGTTTTGTTTTGTTAGTACGCTCAAGGAGAAATACTCGGGGTTATTCAGGGCATGTTCACCAGCTCTGGCCTGGTCTCTCCTGGGGCTGCAGGGAAGCACCAGCTCTGGCACCTGGAGTGCCTCTGCCATCTGCTCACCTCTGGCCTTGGTATCTGCCAGGCTGTTTTTTACACCTTTTTTTTTTTTTCTCGCTGCTCCCTGCCTGTGCAGCGTTTTGCCCTTTTTAAAAAGTGTTTTCCCAGAGGTGCCCACCAGTGCAGCTGTGGGGCTCAGCCGTACCCTGCGGTGGAGCCCTTTTGGAGCCGACTCGAACCGATCGGCACGGGGCAGCCCAGGCTGCTCCTCACAGAGGCTGCCCTGCAGCCCCCAGCCCCCACCAGCACTGGCCACAGACACCCATGTACAGCCCCTGTCTGTCTGCCCTCCTGCTTTTCTCTTCCTGTTCCCCTTCCCCTGCACGTTCCTTCATCAGCTGAAGCCAGAGAGGCCACGTCCACCACCGTGGTGGTGATGCATGGTGTCGTAGGCTTTCATTGTATATTTGGCAAGTCCTGATGTGCTGCATCCGTCACCATGTGCATTACATCCTTCATTGAAGAAAACTCGGTCATAAGTAAAGTGGGAGATGACTATAATCAATTCAATGGGAACACCTTCATAAAAGTGAACAACACTTTAAAATAGTGAGGAAGCTCTCTCCCTGTTCTGAAATCATGCTTAGATTTTAAACATTTGCTCCTATGATTTGAAAGACAGTTAAGGTATGAAGTATTATAAAGACAAATTTATATTAGACGGACTTTGTATGTGATGTTGATTAAGCCATTTGACCTGCTTTATCGTTTATATCCCTATACATAATAGGAAGAATAGGAATATTTTCTTGTTTCAGTAGGAGATAGATAGAATTTAGTAAGTATTGTGAAGTGCTCAGAGGCAATAATAATAGTGTTCATGTAAGTATTTAGATAAGTAATATCTTAATCTACTACTTTAAATATATGAACGTAGTAAAATACTTCTAAAAAGTTTTTAGTTCAGATCATTTTCAGTAGCTTTCATTGCCAGCTACTTCATCCCATCAAGATGCTATTAGCTTGAAACCCAATCAAATGTCAGTGCATTATTATTCTTTACATTCAAAGACAGGTGATTTGTACAGATATATTGCATAAACATCACTTCTTTCCTTTGCAGTTTTTATTGATTTTATCTTACTGCAAAGTAACTGCAAGTTCTGTGTTTTTTGACAGCTACCAGTTGTTGAGTGGGTATAAACCTGCTCCCATGGATCTGAGTTTTATCAAGCTGACCCCCTCTCAAGAAGCTATGGTGGATAAACTAGCAGAGAATGCTCACAATGTATGGGCAAGGGACCGTATAAGGCAAGGCTGGACATATGGTATTCAGCAGGTAAATGCTAACTACAGTCACTTGAAAAAGCACTGCACTATTGAGATATTTCACAGTTGGGGAATAATGGGGATACAAAAGCAGGAAGAAGCAGCTAATGAATGTGAGCGAGTCTGTCAGTCAAAGAAAGAAAAATTACATAATTAAAGCAATCCTGCTAAATCTCCTAGCAGTATGAGACTCTTCTTTTACAAGCAGTAAAAAAAAAAAAATTGGAATATTTTTCTGTGCTACGTAGATCTCAGGGTGAGAAAATTGCATGCAGGAAGCTAATATGATCTAGTATTTTAGGAAATGAAAACATTGACTTTCAGTAGGGGAGTTGATTTGAATGTTTGCCGTCCTGGTGATTGAATAATTTTGTTTATCCAAGAAAATCAGATTGTAAATGTCTAGTAATCACTTTGCTAATATGTTGTATTTCTGGCAAATGGCATGTTTAACTGAGAATAGTTAAGTCAGTTTGCAAGTTCCAGTCCTACTTTAGTGGTTTTGTTTCAGCGAATAGGAATGCTACGTGGTAGGTATCACAATGTGTTACAAGGAAGGGGAATTAAAATTAAGCACTGTGGATTGTTAACAGCAAAACCCAGGGTCTCTGTTTTCTTTTTTTTTTTTTTTTTTTAAGAAAAAAAAAAAAAAGATATGCAGTGAGCCTACTTTATTATTTTTCAGAACAACTATATCGATTTTCCCTTAGGAGTCATATTTTCTATTCTTTTTGTGATTATTTGTGAATTTTGTATCAAGAAATGTGTCTACACTTCTCTTAATAAATGTGTGGTAGCATATCACAGTGAAATTTTAGGAAAATTCACCCTTTGGAAAAAAAAAGAGCTTTCATGGTTTTGCACTGGGCATAAAAAAATATCACTACTTTTGCAAAAATAAGAAACAGCTGTTTTGTAGGTATGTGCTCTTTTTTGCCTCCAAACAGTGGTTTTGTTTTTGACAAAAATTCAGTTCACATTTTAGTTCAGCACATTTCAAATTTTGTTTTTCTACAAAACCGAAACTCATTCTATTTGCAAAGCTTTTGTGTATATATATATGTGTGTATATATATATATAAAATAATCATTTTATATGTATTGAGTTAGGCACTTAAATTCACCTCATAGCAAAGTAGATTTGTGTGACAAAATATATGCCGCGTAGCGTTTCAGCATTGCCCATTATGGTATCTTACTATAAAGCTCTCATTTTGGTATTTTGTAAACTGTTTAGTTAGTCTATGTGCTATATTTGAGTTTAGACAGACAATGAGCCAGTTCTTGTGCTGGCAGACTGGAATATATGTAATATCCCCTCCTAGACAGACACTGAAGATAAATCAGCGTTGATGCAACTGCTCTGCTTACAACAGGATTAAATTTTCCCCTAATACTGCATCTTTGTGAGGGATGTTGGCCCTTTGAATTGCTGTTAACGTTTCTCATAGAATATTAATCGTGAGAAGTGTTGGAAGTGATGATTCTCTGTTGTCAGGTAGGAGGGGCAGATTAATTCATTTTAAACCCACTATTTAAATCCTGTGTTTATGCAGGCAGTGCACAACTTATTTCTAAAATGAAAGTCTGTATGTCTCTAGATGCTCAAAAGTAATATTTCTGATATATTAAAGAATGCACTCAATAATTTACACCATGCCTCCCATATTTTTTGTTCTCCTAGAAGCCAAACATTTTCAATACAGGGCCTTGCCAATCAGCAGATTTGAAATGAATGGAAGTTAGGAAATAGTTACTGCTTTGATAGAACCCTGACATATCTCAAAATTAAATTTAGTTTTGCAACACAATTTATTGGTTAAGATGAAGTTAAGTTTCTGGAATCAAATGCATCTCTTAGCTAATTATGTTTCTAACTTGGGAAAATTGGCATTGGGAAAATTTAAACCACAACTCATATGTAGTGAATAAAGTTTCTTAGGTCTTGAAGGCTATTTCACCTACACTGTGTGTCTGTTTATCTTTGAAAAAAAACCCACAAATAACTTCGCCATGTTTATTGGAGTGAATTTGCAGTTAAATTATATGTGTTTTGAATTGGTGAGGTATTAAATAAGAAAGGCAGTTAAATGATGCTGTCAAAGACTTTTACAGTGTTACTGGGAATGATAAACAAAAGATGTAGTGGATGGCAATGAAAAAAGTTTCTCCTCTACATCTACACTGTGTGTTTATACACTGTCTTTATGTATGTTTCGATGTGCCTGCTGATATAGAAGGTTCTACTTTTGAAGAGGTGATATGATAGTAATAAATCATTATTTTTATTATGGCTCCCAAAAGGCAGTGGAGTTGCCCCAAGCCACAACTTTTGGTTTAAAAAAAATAGAAGCATTGATTAAACAAATCTGATACAGGATATAACCTAAAATTAAACACTTCAGCTTATGAAGTCTGTCTTAGGTTCTCAACGCTGTGCCCAGAGAAAGAGACTGATGTTACTGTTGAATCTAAAATGTTGTGGCCCCGTGAAGAGACATTTCTGAAGCTTACTAGGAGAGAGCAGAGGGGAGGAGGAGGTCTCTGTGATCTGCTTGCTGAACAGCTCTCTGTATTTTATCTACTGACTCTTAAAATACTGTCCTGAGGGCCAGCCTTGGAACTCGGGCCTCCCCTAAACTCCCTTCCTGATAAATGCCCTGCTCTCTGGATGACAAAACTCAACATGCGTATTAAATCTGTGCTCACTTATTATAATTTTTAGTCCAGTGTGAGAAAACTCGTAGAAAATAGAGGTATAGTTTTGAACTTCTTAGTCTTTTAACTACTGAGCTGTGTATTACCCATTTTCTATGAATGTTTTAAAAATTGACACCAGTATCCTCAAAGATATCTAACGGGGCAAATAGGAATTAGGTATCTAAATCTATTTTGATGGCCAAGGACAAATTCTTATATAAAGAGGTTATCACTATCATTTTGATCTGCTAAGTTTTAAGATAAAATGGTAGCCCCTAGTTAGGTTTTTGGACATATATGCATCAGTGTGTGAGTCAGGTTCAGATTTTGACTACCAGGTTGTACTCTGAAAGAGACTTAGACAAATGCTTCTACTCTAAATCTTGACTGGGCTTAAGTTTATGATCAGTATTGAACTGTTCTTCCTTACCAAGACAAAGACAATTATGGGCATGCAAAGAAGAACCTGGAGAATTTAAAAGTAAAAAGCTTAAGTGCCTATAAAGCTAATCACATGTGGAGTTGGAAAACCACTTAATTGGAGTTTTGCAGTCTTGGATGCTTCTGCTTTAAACATCCAAGTATTTTGTTGGGTCTGATTTATGCAAACTGATTGAAGACTTTGTGTACTGAGTGGGGCACTGTTGTTGAGAATGTAAGGGAGTGGTGCAGTAAACAGTGTCATAGTTATGCTTTCAACAGAGAACAATTGTTAAAGTTTGTCAAGAGCTCAGAAGTATTGGTGGCCTTCAGGAAACAGATCAACAAGATCAGAAGTATACTTCCTTATTCTTGTCAGACACATTACAGTAGTCTCATGTACAGTTAAACAGTTGGGTGGTGTCCTTGAAAACTTTCCCGCCAATAGCATGTCCTCTAGAAGCTACTGTGCTTGGGGGTTGATGTTGATTTTCTCTTAATTAAATTATTTTTCTCTTCACATAATTAAGGTTATTTTCTTCTGGTGAGAAGACAGCTATCTGAGTTCCACGAGTGCTTACAATGTGCGGATAACAAATACCGTGCATTGAAAGTCAAAAGAAAAGAGCAGAATAGCAAGGTGCTCCTTTCTGGGTGCAGTGCAAAGATTCTTCTCATTTAGCTGACGTACATATCACATGGCAAGCTTCTAGCTCTTGTTCACACTGCTACGTGCTTCTGCTTTACTCCAACAATGGGTTTTGTCATCCCATCATATTACTGTGACATGTTACAGCACTGTAATAGAGTGACATGACGTTATGCTGTGTAATATTATAAATGGATCTTGCAGAGCTATGGAATAGTTTCCTAAGGGAAAGAAGCTTACAGATGTTTTGAAGTAGGTGAACTAATCACTGGGAAATATGTTATAAACAGCAAGTGTTCTGTGGCTGTAGAATGGATTAGATGGTCTAGTAGGTCTGTTCCATCATGAGTGCCTCATCATTTTGGGATTATATAATATGAAAAATTAAAGGGATACTGTCAAGTAGCTCATGTATAAACCATTTATTTCCTGTTATAAACTGGTGGGGAAAATGCCTTCCAAGTTCCAGATTTTTTTTTCTTCTGAATCCACCACTTCTTGTCAGGAATTTTCTTAACAAGGAATAGCTGCTCTTCGTGCATGACTATACACAGTATTTTTGTTCTGCTGCTGCAGAGCCAACCAGCCAACCAGGAGAGGGAGCATAAGTTAACTAATAAATCCTGTTCCCAGAACTGTGCTGACAGCTGTGATGGCACTGATCACAAACAAGTAAGTATTTTTTTGGTAGTACAGACTCACAGGAGTTTATTGCTCCGTGAAGGGAGCAGAAGAAACAAAACAGGTAGGAAAAATACTTATTTCTCCTTAAAAGAACATATTAAATAGCAAGGGTAAGTGGAAGAACAAGCACAAATCAGTATGAAAGTACTTGACAGTGTCCCTTTAAGGGAGAATGCAGTTGCCTGCAGGTTGGTCTTCTCTGAACTGGGGAAGTGGTAAATTATCAAGGACAGATAAGGGAGATAGATCCAGGCAAAGGCACAGTATAGCCTTGGTGTAAGTCAAAATAATCACATCTGTGTTGTGAGAGAGGGCTTTTTTTTTTTGTTATGTCTACAAATTTTGACATTGTGTCCTATTGTAATTACCTGAGTTTTTTGCTTGAATATTTTAAAGGAATTTTTCATAATAAGCTGATTGAAAAATAGCATTGAAGTAACAAAGAATGTATTTGCGACTAAATCTTCACAATCAAATGGAAAATATTAAAAACTTACGTAAGTTTATCCATGAACTCTAGTATTGGTTGACATTCATGAAACTCTGATGTCAGGTATACAGGAGAATCCCAACTTTTATATAAGTAAGGAATATATATAACTATATAAGACAGAAATGGGGAGAAAAGAGTCAAGCTTAGAGATCAGAAAGCAAGTACATTAACCACCCCTTCCCTCTTCCTGAATACGTGACTTTTAGGTTTCCCCGGTGATTGTGGGGTCACAGCCAAAGAGTCTGACTCTGAAATTTTGCTTATATGCATTATCACATATGCACATAGCTTAGTCAAAGGATGTCTTGCTTTTTCTTCATGTTGTATTGTGTTATGGCTGAAGAGCCTGACAATCAGAAACCTTG
>WHYT01014695.1:17920-70415 GCA_009806455.1 Tetrax tetrax
GTAATCAGGGGGAGCAGAACTTGACCAGTGTTCGTATAAAATGCATCCTGCCTTTCTGGGGTCAAGTTAGTCCCTAGTTTTACATTTCACGACCTGTGTTTTATCACAATTGTTAACTGCATTACTTAAGGCCCAAACCTGTGGAAAGTTATTTCAGTTCTTAACTTCAGTAATATGGTTATTTTCTGTGAAATTAAGAAACATGGTCTAAGCATAATGTTTGTAAGCTTCAAATGTTGGAGAACATGCCTTTGTGACTCTTAATGAAATGAAATTAAGCTCACATCTTTATCATAGCCTTGAAATTTAGTCCTGTAATACCAAAATTCAAATCAAATAATTCAAACAGATTTGGATATTTGGCTTGATTTATTTCTAATTTCCTGACTGCACTTCTGTTATTGGCCTTTTTCACTGATAGCAGAAGTGATTTATTTATTTCAGTGAAATAAAGAAAATCTGCCCGTCTTATTGGGCTCTTTCTGCCCTGGCTTCATTCACTGGGAACAGATGGGAATGGCACAAGAGGATCTTAGAGCAAAAGAAGCTCTAGCAAAAGAATGCAGAAGACTCATTTTGCATAGCTTGCATATTCATTACAACATTGGATCATTCTGTTATTTAGAATTCAGAACTGTAGAAACACTACAATACATTGTATATTAAAAAAATCCCAAATCCCTAATAAATAAGCTAGAGACCTCATCAATTTTGCTTTCTTCTCTGCTTCTCCAAGCCCCCTCCACTTCTGCGGCACTAGGCTGTGTCTAGTGTTTACTAAATAATCCATATTTATGTTTATTCTGACCAGAGTGTTAAGTTCATTTTTAAAGAAAGGGTAATTTACTAAAATGAAATAATGTAATTTCTTGTACATTCTCACATGTTTAAATGGGATACTCTCCACCCTGGTACTTGGCAGTATTGGTTTTTAACTGATAATAGATTTGTCATCCATATAACGTACAGGCCTGCAGAGAGTAGAACACACAATTTGCCTTGGTTCTGCTGCACATTGGACTGATTAGAAATGAGAATGTGCCAAGAGCTTCAGTAGTTACACTGAGCAGCAAGTACAAACTCCTCTATGTCCTTGAGTTCTGATGCCACAGAGCACCAAGTCTAGGCCCTGGAGATAAGGGGATCATTTCGGACCGAAACATGTCATGATACAACCCCAACACGTCTTGGATTCAGGGTGCAGCAGGAGTAGGTATCCACACTAAGGACCTTGAAATCACCCTTGGCATCTTGAAGCTCAGACAACAAACCCTACAGCTTTCTCTCATGTTCTTTGATGTTACAGCTTATTGTGATTGAAAGCGGTGTGACTATCATCTTATTTGCATGTTTTCTACATTTCAAGATTCGGTCTTCCTTCTCCTGCTCCCATTCTGTCTTCACAGCACTTCCTTCTACTTACATGATTTTCTGACTGGACTTTATTTTCAGTTTTTTGAAATATGTTCATATATTTTGTACCTAATTCTATACATAAATAAAAATATAGAAATGCATACATTGTAAATAGGTATAGATGAAATCTGTTCCATCTGAGTGTAGTTTTTATAGCACAGAACTCTCATGTTTCAAAATCTTAATTTTCCTTTCTCTATTTTAAGAGTTAATTTTGCCACATCTAGTAACCTGTGCTCCATAACTTTCTTCTGAATCTGTAATAATACTTGTACTGAAAAGGACCTAAGGCAGGCAGAAAGTAGCCAAGAATCTATTTATGCAGTTTCATACTGTATCATTAGTCTTCAGCTTTTATATCTACACACACAATTAGTTTCGGTCAGATGATGGTTAAATTGTACTAATACAACTCACGAGGCAAATTCCCTATTTTTTTTTGTCCTCTTGGTTTATAATTGTAGTTTTTTTCTAGTTTTAGCCTTTTCTCTGAAAGGAAATATGTACTGAGATGAAAAGAACTTTGCCGTAAAGTATATAAATGGTAAAATCAGGTTGCTCTTGTATTCAGGTTTGGGGCAAGACTGTTGAGTGTCACTGGCCAAAAATATAGCCAAAATTACATGACTTTTCAGTAACAAAGAGTATTTCTTTTCCTCTGTATCTCCACAGAAGGAAGGATTTGGCTCTGTCCCAAAATTCTGTCCTGAGCAGGAACTATTCTGTTGGTGATGCAGTTGATAATTTTTCTTGTGGATTTAAGTAGAAGCCTAGAGGACTTATTTTCCTTTCAAGTTCTTTTATATTTAATTTGTTAAATCTTTTACTTATATTTAAAACAGGCCGTCTCTACAGGCTTAAAGAAATAAAAACTAAGTCTTACTCCTCTTTCCTATTGTTAATGCAGTTGTTTTGTTGGAAAACTTGTTAGTGGAATTAAATTCTTAATTTTTAACAGATCAACTCAACAAGAATGATATGTGTCTCAAATATAATTTCTAGCCTTTGCAGAAAGTATTGTGAAAAAGGCCCACCTTTTCTTGTGTCAGACACCTTTACTCCCTGTATTTTGAGTTGAAATGTCTAGTGATAATCAGAAAACAAAGCAAGACAGTAACCCTGTCTTCTGCCTTCTCTTCCCTTATGATTCATAGTTCAGGGTTCTCTGTAGCTTTCACTATTCAAGCTTACTTTTCCCTGTTTTGTTCCAGCCAGGCTTAACTCAACTCAAAACCATTTCTCTTACCACAATACAGATAATTTTTCTTTATGTCTTCAAAAAAATTTCATCAGTAAACAAAAATGCCTGGGCCATTTTTCAGTTAGCAGATAGTAATATGTTCCTTTCGCTACTGAGTAAAGAGAAAGGCAGACCATACTATGCATCACTTCTGAAGCAGGACTACAGTGTGTGTTTCACTTACTGTCTCAAAAAACTCAGTGTTGTCATAGGTAGAGAGACTACGAATATCCACATGCTATTTCACCAAGGCTTCTAGTGCCCATTTTCCACTGACTTTTTTTTAGTTGTTATTCCCTTACTAAATAACGAGCAGGAGAAGCCCTTTCTCCAGAAAACTTGTGAGATGAGACAATGCAGATGTGGTTCGACTGTGTCATTTTAAAATAAACAGGAGGTAATTTTTCCTGATATACAGCAGCTGACTGATATCAGTTCTATTTGCTATCATTAATATTAGAAGAATGACCTGTTAGGACCATTTTTTTTTCTTTCCTCCAGAAAACCCTAAGTAAAAACTCCAAGGACATTTTCAAATAAACTATAATAGTTCAGACATTCTTATCAGCAGGACATTATGAAACTGTGCTGGCTTTCTCTTACTTTTCCTGCAAGCCTGTGAGGCTTTTCTCATAACATCAGCAAAGGAAGGGCAAATTCTATGCATGTAAGTGCAAAAATAACACTACCAAACTGCCTAGCACCAGCATATAGGCGGCTGTAGGTGACCCTGCACCTTTTCTGAGTACGCACTCTTCTCTATCTATTGTATTTAAGTTACCTTTTGAAATTCCAGTTATAGAGACTAATTTGTCCATACTCCATTGAAAGCTGCAGCTGATTCATTAGAGAATAATATGCCTTCTAAAATACAATAGCACTTCTGGTCTTAGTGCTGAGGCTAGTAATATTTACCAAAAATATTCAGCATAGCCAGTGGAGGGTAAATAAATTAGTGTCTGTGTAAAGACAAAATAAAATCAGTCTTTTCTTAGTCAAACCAACATATCCTGGAATCTGGAATTCTACCCCTCTTTTTCTGTTGAGTTTTGTTTGTGGTTTTGGTTTTTTTTCCACTGTAAATCAGAGCCTTACTTTGCTAATTGCTTGTAATTACTTATTTACTTGTAAATTAGGAACAGACAAAGCCTATCCTTGTGTTACTGCTTACAACAAATTACAGAAAGAGAAATAGGTACGTGTGGTTTATCTACTGTTCCAAGCAAGTCAACAACAGAATTAAGGATACAGCAGAGTTTCATGTTTTTCAGTACATAAACTCTCCAGATACTCACAAATACTGTTTCAGAGTAGATCATTAAAATCTTAAGTATGCCAAATCCTGCACTGCTAAGACTATAGTCTCTTTTAGCTTTGGAAAATAATAGCATATAGTTTAAACTATATCTGTTGTATAATGGTATCAAAATCAAATTCATCCACCAGCTCTGAAAGCAGAATTTAAGCAACAGAATAGGCAAGTAAACTCTTATTACATGTTAGAGTCACTTAAATTTTATGTCCATCCATACTGCAGGAACTTTGCATAAAATCACTATTTTTTTTCTGATTAGATTCCACAGCTCCTTGTTGAATCACGTAAATGTCTATTCCACCACATCCATTGTTTTCATGACACAGTTCTTTGAGTGAATTTTTCATTTCTGCTTACTTGAAATTCACCTTTTTGTATACTTGCTTTTGTGACGGTCATTGGACAATGGAAGTACAGTGCTTGAGAACTGCACCACTGAGCGCAGAGGCAGGGAAGGTGAAGGGAAACATGTTATAGCTCTAAATTACCTCAAGAAGGTAATGTTTCAGCACCTTAGCAATTGTTTTTAGACTGTGGTTTATGGTACACAGTTGTCAGTCTAATGGTTTCAAGTATACCACACAGACACAAACTGTCATATGTAATTGTACTGTGATGTGCTGCAGAGGTGAAAAAGCAAAGGCCCAGAGGGTTAAAGTACACAATAGACTGATATGTTTTCTTTATGGAAAAGCAATGACTCAAAGCAGAAGCATTTTATATTTAAAATATTATACTGATAATTTGTAATATGTTATAAATTTGTGTGGTAATTCATGGAACTGTAGAAGTGTAAGTCACTGTCAGGAGGAGTTTGTAGCATCTGTTACAGTTGTCCCAGGCTACTGTGAGCTCCGTTAGCTTTGCTTGGATGTTGTGGATAACAGTTCCTAAGTTTCTATGACTTTCATTAGCTACATCATCATAACATACAGTGACAGCAGAGACTAGGACTTTGTTGATAATATTGTCACTTGCCTTTTTCCTTGTAACTCAGCAATGAAAAAGGTATCTTGTATCCACTTCTTTTATTGTTTAGTTTCCTTTATTTCCTTGACTTAGTGATTATATTGAGAGTTTTTTGACTTTATTTTTCTGAGATTTAAAATAGTTACGGTCAGCTCAAAAACATAAGCGGAACAGCTTTTCTTCTATCTTAGTGTCTATGCTTTGACTGTCTGGTAAACAAAACTGAAAACCAAAAATATTTATGACTTTGGACACCTAAGCAAGGGGATTTTGTCTAAGGAAAAGTTTGCTTATTAAAAGTCCATCTATGACCTTTAAAAACATGATGTACATTATCCAGAAAGCAAAGAACAGTGACAAGCCAAGTGTTCTTTTCACTAGAAACACTCTTCTGAAATGATTTCATAATAACAAAATCTGAAGAGATACAAGGACAATAGAAATATAATGTTCCCCAGGAAAGAAAAAGGCATTGTTTAGCAAAAAATGCTGTCAATGCATTGAAGCAATTCAAGAAATTCACAATAATATAATAGTGAATTAAATTTGCCTATTGTGTTTTCCTAAGAGTACCTTTATTTATCTCTGTTTACCACCTGTTTCATTTTTCTGCTTGCCATTAGATGCTGTATTTTTCCCATCTGTTAATGGTTCTCTAGGTAATCACCATCTTAAAGTGCAAAGTAAGAGATTTTATCTATTTTTATTTTTGAAGTATTTTCTTAATACAAAGAAAATAAAAATTATGGATATATAAAATGAAACTGTTACAACTGCTACCTTGATTATAAAGATTCATATAGTTGGCTTAATTATATGAATTTGGCACTATGGATTTCAGATTTCAGATCTAACACGTTCTCCTGTGCTATAGGAATCAAGGACTCCTGTGGTATTACATGTTTAACAGCAATGGAAGATGTGACGTTACAGAGTTCATGTTAGAATTGCTAAAAATTGAAAAGAAATAAAGCAAAACACTGTTCAATTTCCATTTTAGCACTTCATTTAAATGTATAATCTGGAACACAACAAAATGGGATTATTCTCCTGGTGAATTAAATATTAACTTCAATTAACTTGGTGTTGCTGTACCACTTAATCCTTGATCATAGAATCATAGAATCATAGAATGGTTAGGGTTGGAAGGGACCTTCAAAGTCATGTAGTTCAACCCCCCTGCAAGGAGCAAGGGGGCTAATGTTGACCTACTTTTCTCTTTAATTATTTGAAAAAGTTGTTGTGTAAAGACTTATGTCCTTGTTGTTAGAAAAAAAAAAAAAACTATACTGTTGTGGGCTGTAATTAAAATAACTCACACTTAATGGAAGTTTTCACTTCAACCATGTTAACTCCTTACAAGCTTGCAAGAAGGCTTGCAAGCAGCAGCTTAGTTTAAATCAATACAAAGTCTAAATTAAGGTCATTTTAAATATAAATATAGTGATAGAATTAGATGGGATGTTGGCAGAGCACTGGTGTAGGACAGTGGAGATCTCTGTTCGTTTCCCAGCTTGGACAGCAGATACTGTGACTGACTTTGGATAAAACAGTCTGTCTCAGACTTCAATTTCCCATCTGTAAAAGAGGACTAACATCTTCCTACCACAGAGGCATGTTTGAAAAATAATATCTATTCCTGACAGTGAGACAGTTACTCAGTGAGGTTTATATAGATATTTGATAGTTTCACCAGCTGTAATGCTAGGTGGTGACATAGGTTATGAATAGCGTGCCTAGGAAGGAGGTATTCCACCTACTAGAACAGGTTGCTCCTGTACAGCACCCCAGAGGACAGCTAAATTTTGCTTTTATCATCTTTATATTAATACTACTTCATTTTCTTTCCATATCCACTGACTCTAGCACTTTCTATTCCACGTTTCTCAGTTGTATTTGAATTTACTCTCCCTGATTATTTTTTTTAAAGAATTCAAATTAAGACTAATTGTGACTGGACAGTAAACACCTGCAATGGAAGAAGGCTCAGAGAAGGGCAAGGAGAGGTGCCCATGAAGCTCAGGGAATAATGCAGGGTATGCCTGACCACAACTGCTACACAAAGAAGATGACTTATCTCAACACCAAGGTGGCCTTTGTTTTAGTTAAACAACTATCAACAGTTGAATGGATCAACCAGTGGTGTAAATGTTTCTCCCTGAGTTCATTAGAAGAGTGTTGAATGTCTTCCTGAGTTAGACAGACTAGCATGGTGGAGGAGTGGATACCTGGCCCAGCCCAACATAGAGTATAAAACCTGAACAGCTAACAAAAGAATCTTGAAGACAGTAACAGGCTTGAGCTGGCTTCGACTGACTTACAGTTTCCTGGCAACTGGGGATACCAGTGTTATGATGGTGAGCATATTATAGAGAACGGTGATGGAATCATATTGATATTGTAATTGAATTGTATATTACAATTCCTATGTATGCATTTTGCTAAGTGTAACTTACATTTGTATTGTGTTATGCAATATACTTTGTATCACTCTGCTACATCAGAAATCCTATGTAACATAATATTTAAATAACTAAATTTGGTATTAAAACATTACACCCTCCCATTCTGGAATATCTAAAAGAACCTGTTCAGATATTGGGCTTTGATACATATTCACACTCAGCTTCTGAAATACGTAAAAGACAGTGGTGGCTAATAAATAGGCCTTAGCTGGTACCATCCCATCTTAAACAAGTGTTCCCCACAAAGACCAATTATAAAAATTAATTTAAACCTAAATATTAACACACTGCAGAATTAGATGATACTTTAAAAGTTTGTTTCTTTTCAGGCTGTGTTACTAGCTTCTGATCATGAAAATAATCCCAAATGGAATAAGGATTTGCATTACATTTAGAAGAACATGAAAAGGTAATTTATGTCTCAATTAACATCTTCTTGTAAGAACAGGTAATGTGCGGACTTCAAAATATAAAAGTAGACTACACTCCAGACAGGAACAACAAAGTGTTATCCTTTGTACTTGGTTGAGGATTGCCTCCAAAGAGTGCTGAAGAAACATCTCTTACTACTAAGTACATGCTGGTCTGTCAGTATGGGTCAGAAATTACCTCCAGTAGAAATAAGGAAGTAGGGAAGGAAGGAAATGCACCTTTTTCAAGATATTTTCTACTTTGTGGATGTTAAAGATGACCAGTTGCAGTCTTTTCTGTCAAATGTTTCAGACTAAGAAACAGAAAGTTTGCAGCTGGGACTTTGTCTGAAGGCTGAAATTCCCATGTTTCATAGTGGGTTTCTAACTGTAAGTGTGATTCCAAACTATGCACTAGTAATCTCTAAACAAAAAGACACATTAATTATAGAAAATTCAGTTACTGATCTCTACAAATCCTTGGTTTTCATTAACCTTTCTTTTTAAGCATTACAAGAAAATCTAGGTGGAGTTCATATCTTGTGATAGACAAAGGTAAAAGATAAAGTGCCCAGATGCTTAAGATGGCTCTAAATGTAGCTGACAATGGATAACCTCATGAGATCCCTTTCTTCATTGCTTTTTCATTATTGCAATTTTTTCTCCTATCTGTAAGCCACAGTTCTCTTTCATCAGTAATTAGGCAAAAGATGTCTTGGTTTGTATTGGTCACAAGCTTCCAGTAGGGCATAGGAAGAGATTGGACTGAAATATTTTAAGTGATTATGTTAAGAATTTCTATTCTTTATTATTTACATGCTGTGACTGGATGGAACTTACGGGTATTTTCCCCTTAGACTGTGTGATTATAATAAGAAAACCATTCACAGAATCATAGAATCAGTAGACTTTCTGGAGGAAGGATAGTTCAAGGTGAAAGTCTGCTATAAGGAAAGACTACATTAAAAATAAGTACACTCAACAGCTCAATTCTATATGCATTTAATCACAGCTGCAAAGCTGAGTACTAACCTTAATCCAGTATTGCCCTTAGCTCCTAATAGTGCTTTCAGAATTTCATATCTGTCAGAGAATGAGATCTACTACTACTTTAATAACCCTAAGTATTCCCTAAATTCTTGCTATCAGTCTCATAACTCACACCTTTTGACTCTCATAAAAATATCTTAACAGACAGCAGTATTTGCACAGCAAACTGTTCTGTGGCAGTGTCAAAAATATCATTGTTTCATTAAAAAAAGGTATAGATCTAAGTAAAAAAGAAAAAAAAAAAGATTAACAGGGAGTACCAGGCTTTGAGCAAAATACAAAACAATTAAAGCAGTGAAGTAAATCAGATTTTGTTGAAAATCCAGATAGAATCTGCCTGGATCCACCTTGGTTTCAGAATTTACTTTGGAAATACCTCAGAACCGGCCAAAATTTGAATCTGGGGTTCCAGCTGTTTGCCATAATAGATTTAAAGTTCCCAATGTGAAAGAGTCTACACAGCACAATTTAACCCAGGCAGATCTAATTTGAGCACTGACTTGATTATCTCTGACAGCACTGTACTGAGCAGTATAATTGTATTGGTATGGCTCAGCCAAGCAGCAGAGTGGAAAGCCACACTCTCAAAACTATTACCGATATCACTGTATGAGGTAGTTCACTAAGAGCTATTCAGGGTATATCTGTGCTTCATTCTCCTGTGCCCTAGCATTTCTGAAGAGTTTGACCAGATTTTTCCTCAAAATATAGGGACACACAGATTAATGTTTGCAATAGTGAAAATGCCTAAAATTTGCTGAGGGAAACTACTTTTTGGTTGATTAAATTACTAAATAGCCAAAATATTTTGTAAATAAGGAGCTATATTTTTAAAAATTTAAAAACTTGTTATTTTAATTCTCTCAGTTTCAAAAGTAATTATGATGAAAGATTAGGAATATGAAATCTTAGTTTCTTTAGGGAATTTACAGAGCATTTTGATATACATGAAAAGAACTTGACACCATTTGTGCCAAATGCAGTTGCAGAATCTTTTGGTTTTGACTAAAAAATTTTATGCAGACAAAAAAAAAATTCATTGTGGGAAGCCCTAGGTCTTGGAATTACACAGCCAATTTCCTAGCATTCAGTATTTTTTTCTTCAAGAGTTAGTCTACTGTTGCTATTTTTGCTTCGCAAAGATACTGTAATAAGATGCCTAAACAATGTTAATTTGGCTGTAAATGAGTGAAAAATCCAAGTTAATTGCTTATTTCTGTCAAGACCAGGAATATCTTAATTTGGATTCATCAAGGGAGGAAGTTTTTCAACCAAGTTCAACCTGTTACAGTATTCTTGGACTTACATGACGGAGGGCTTTCAATAGCACATAAGGGGAAGATGGTCTCATCTTTCTTATGAAAACTTGTTGCCACTTTATACTTTTTGTCTGTTTGAGAAGTGCATGTGCACTGATGCATTGTGTATCTGATTTTGTCTTTTTTACAATGTCTGTGTTTTGAATCTCTTTACTTCTTTAGCAGAGCCTGTCATGGGTATGCTGATCTCAGCCGATATTTAGGCACATAAAAAAGTACAGCAGTTAAACAGGCATGTAAAGCTTTAATGAGGTTTTCGAAATTTCAAAATCTGAATTGTCTTTACATGTTTAAACTGTGATACCATGTAATTTTTGTATTCTAAACTTTTGCTTGGAAATTGTGGATTTTTTTCCTGGATATTAAAAAGGAAAGGTAATAAAGGGCAGAAAACTCATGAGGGAAGTATCAAATCTCCTGAACTGTCAAGTGATACTGCTTCCATATAGATTTAGATATCATGCATACATTCAATAATGTATCTCTTCTGATGCACCTTCTATATGATCCAAAGGAGATCTTATACTGAATGTCCATGTTTTTTTTGGACAGAACAGTAAGAAGCAGAGTGTTGCAAATTTGATACCCAGGACAAGGCAATTTACTGTAGTACAGTCTCATGATGCATTATTTCCCCCGTAAAATACAAATGTGTGATCCTTACTGCTTCATCTGAGCTTGACTAAAACCATGGAAGCAGAGCTGGGATAAATAGCTGAGCCCCCAGGCTGCTGAGGGCGATAACCTCTGAAAGAAGGAGCAGGCAGCACCAGGCAGCTGGCATGTATGAAAAGGGTTATTTTTCCTTAAGGAAAATGCTTCTGCCTTTTCATTCTCCTTCTGCAGCAGATTCTTTATGGGCATTATAAAGCCTATCTCTTTAATGACTAGCTAGTAGTCAGAGTGAAGGTTGCTTTGGTTTAGTTTTGATTTTTTTTTTTTCCCAAAGCAATTTTCAGGTACATGGTTTTATCAATAAAAAGAAATTGTAACATTGTAATAAAGCCAATGACATTTATGAGGGAATAAAGTAATCAACTTCATCTTTAATTGATTGGTTTGTTCAGAGTTTCTTGCAGTGACTTGAGGTGAAAAGTGACCACCTTAGTTGTAGTGTGTCCTGGGATTTTCTTGTGACATTCTCCCTATTGGGTTCATCAGTCGTTGAGTACAGGTGAGATGAAAAGTAAAAGCAGTAGATCTGGTAAAAACAGCAAACCCCTTTTAGGTGCCAGCTTCAGGTGCCAGCCTCTTTTTGAGACTACAGATCAGTCTATTTTTAGAGGGAATATGTTACTTTAAAAAACACCTTTGTCTGTATATTAATTGGTCTACTTAGTTTCTGGAACTTGAGTGACAAGTTTCAAGTCACATTCTCACTTTTCTACTTTCTTCTTACCGTGTGTGTCAGCTAAAATGCAACTTTTTCTCCATTTGCCTTGCCCAGGGTGGCAAACAGGTATGAATACATATTAGAATCATAGATTCACAGAATCAAGTAGTTTGAGTTGGAGGGGACCTTTAAAGGTCATCTAGTCCAACTCCCTTGTAAGAAGCAGGGACATCTCCAACCAGATCAGGTCTCTCAGAGCCCCGTCCAACCTGGCCTTGGATGTTTCCAGGAATGGGGCATTTACCACCTCTCTGGGCAACCTGTTGCAGTGTTCCTCCTTACTGTAATTTTTTTTTTCCTTATATCTAATCTGAATCTACCCTCTTTTAGTTTAAAACTATTACCCCTCATCCTATCACAACAGGCCTTGCTAAAAAGTTTATCCTCATCTTTCTTATAAGCCCCCTTTAGGTACTGGAAGGCTGCTATCAGGTCTCCCTGGAGCCTTCCCTTCTCCAGGCTGAACAGCCCCAACTCTGTCAGCCTGTCCTCAAAGGAGAGGTGCTCCAGCCCTTTGATCATCTTTGTGGCCCTCCTCTGGACTTGCTCCAACAGGTCCATGTCCTTCTTATGTTAGGGGCTCCAAGAGCTGGACGCAGTACTCCAAGTGGACTCTCATGAGAGCAAGTAGAGGGGGAGAATCCCCTCCCTTGCCCTGCTGGCCACGCTTCTTTTGACGCAGCCCAGGATAAGGCTGGCCTTCTGGGCTGCAAGCGCACATTACTGGCTCGTGTTGAGCTTCTCATCCACTAGTACTCCCAAGTCCTTATCGTAAGGGCTGCTCTCAATCCATTCTCCACCCAGCCTGTATTTGTGCTTGGAATTGTCCCGACCCATGTGCAGGACCTTGTACTTGGTGAACTTCATGAGGTTTGCGTGGGCCCACCTCTCCAGCCTGCCAACGTCTTTCTGGATGGAGGGGGCTTAGAGACCTTGCTTCCCACCCAATTCTGAAGGACAAAAAGAAGAAGGGAAGGAAGAAGAAAATAAATTCAAGGAAGGAATTTAATACAGCAGTCTAGTCAGTATTTCAGTTTAGTGCAGAATGACATTTTCAAAATGCATCTACTCAATACCCCCTCAGACTGTGTTTTGGTTTGCATTGCAGAGTGGGTTTGGACTGTGCAAACTAGATTCTTCTGGGTGAAGCTAAACTGAAAGATTCTCCCCAGAAATGTACTTGATGCTCTCCAACTGCTAATGGGATTGGTTCTACTGACTAGACTGGAGCTAGACCAGAGTAAAACTCCTGAAATCCAACTAGTATCAATGTTGAAACCTCAGCACTACATGTTTTATTCTACACATTGGCTCCCGCTGTGGTGCACTGCAGTACTTGCTAATCTAGACATAGCATGATTCTGTTCCTACTTTATATAGATTTGGCTATCCACCCCTCACACAGCTGTTGCCTGAGAGCTGTTGTAGCAGATCCCAGTATGAGAAACAAAATTCTTCCAGGAGAAGGGAGGTTAAGGCTGCATTTCAACAATTAAAAATGCTCAGTGTAGAGGATGGTCTTGGAACTCTATTATACAGAGAACCCAGGGAGTAAAAGAGAGTAAACTGGATTGCTATGAGAGATACAAATCAGCAGAGAGACAGCTCTTCAGAAAAGGAGCATTTTTATGTTACCAGCCCAGGGTTCAGGAATAGATTGAAGAGAAAAAGCATCGATGTAGACAGAAGCCAGCAACGTCTTTGCTTTCTCTGATATTTTCTGGTTTGGTTTTGGAAAGAATAAAGTTGTTAGAGGAAAGAGAAAGTCATAGAAGAGCACTGCTTCTTCCTCTGCATGCAATTTTTCTCAGCAGCATCAATACTTATGCATCGTTTCTTGTATATTTCTTCAATATGTGTTAAAGAGAACTTGGTGTTGAGCGAGATTTTGAATTGAAGGCTGAGACAAAAGTATCACCATTTACAGACACCGAGTCAGTCTGTGTGGTGACCTCCCAACCCATGGACATTACATATGCTGAAAGGTTCATAGCCCAGTCTCAGAGCACTCAAGATCCTCATGACAAAAACAAACAAAGAATAGTTCTCAAGGAGAGCAAAGCTGACATCACTAAAACCTTCACAATATCATCAGTGTGAAACCTAACACTTCTGTTTGGATGTTTGTGTGGTAAGTGGAGTAAATTTTGAAGATATAGAATGATCAATATGAAGATTACTTTCTGGTAGTGCAGCTATTCATAGATGAAGTTAATGATGTTTTGGAACTACATGAATGGAGCATTTCTGCTTAAATTGCCTCTGGTCTGCCACAACATTCTTACCTCTAATTTGGAGAGAAATTGATTTGATGGATGGATTATTAAATGGATAAGGAATTGGCTGTGTGGCTGCATCCAGAGAATTACAGTCAACAGCTCAATATCTAAGTGGAAACCAGTAATGAGTGGTGCCCCTCAAGGATTCCTACTGGGATCAATACTATTTAGCAACTTCTTTAATGACCTACATAGTGGGATTGAGTGCAGCCTTAACAAGTTTACACATGACACCATGCTGAGTGGTGCAGTTGGTATGCTAGTGGGAAGGGAAAGTGCAAAGGAAGTTGGCTGGCTTCACTGTAAAGAATTAGGTTTCACTTAACACTGTGGTGAAATCTAGAGATATGTATTGTTGAAGGATGCAGAACAGGTCCCTTCCTAGGATTCTCTGTGGTAGGTAACTTGCTTCTCATCCAAACATGCAGCATGTTCCCCAGAACCCACTTCTTGTCATCCCAGATGTTGCCATTTCCATCTTGTTTAACTCCTGCCTTAAGGTTTGCCTTCTGCTTTAGTTAGGAAGTAAATAAGATCTTTGGTTGCCCACATGTTTTGAAGAATTCCAACCATACTGTGCAGCTTAAAATTTGGTTTGATCTTTCCTAAATTTCATCCACATGATTCTTTTACCTTATTTTTTGGTAGCATGCAACTTTAGGTGCAGCTTTGGAGAGGACAGCAATTGCAACCCTCGCTGCATTCAAAATTCAGGACGGCCTTAAAAGCCTGAAGCATATGTTTTCATGTCACTTAGTATTTTCTCTAAATAGATTCTTCCCTTAAATTGTATTATTCTTCCAATTATTGATCAACAGACACTAACAGTCTGTTTTAAAGGGTGGGGGGTTTTTATGTGAAATAAACCACAACAAAGTAAATTGGTATTATAGCATGTTGAAGTAATTTATTTAAACATGTAAGCCATTAAAAACTTTTCCATGAGTCACTTTAGCAGAACTTAATTTTAAAAGTTAATAAGAAAGCTAACTCTCAAAGTCACCCTTACACTACCCACAGTTACTTCTTTGAAACTTCTGATATCTAGCACTGTACATATTCTCATGCATCCTCAGCTGTCCTATTCATCTTTTTATATTTCTTGTTGATCCTGTAGAGATCTCTGATAAATGCAACACCAACTTTCAATTTCTATTTAAGTACAGTTATACTTTATTGCGAGATGAACGTAAGTATGATATTTCAAAAACCCTTTTGGTGTGAAAAATACAGAGGTACTTAGCTTTCTTGAATTATCCAGATAATCTAGTCATTGAACAGGTAGTACAAGGAAATGAAAGAATAAGAGAATTAGATTTACAGTAAATTCTGTGATTTAATCTAATTATGCTTAGAAGCTATTGTTTGTAAGAAATTTGCCTTTGCGATAGCACTTAATGGCTCATGAGGCTTTTGAAGAATCCCTCACAGCTGATTCAGTTTCTGATTCCTTCACATAATTTTTCCAAATCCTATGGAATTCTATTGATTTTTTAATGAATTTTTATGTGACCAAAACTAATGCTATTCCCTTTCAAAAGCCTTTAAAAAGAACACTGTAATCTTACCAAGAATTGTGATCTTTCTATTGAAGGCAAGAAATGTTCTAATTTCAGTCAAGAATTCAAATGAGAATTCAGCAGTGAAGACAGTTTTGAAATCCATACATGCTTGATCTTTGTACAGGTGCTGTACAGTGAAGCCTGTGATGATGGAATTCCCAAAGTGCTGCTCCAGTCATCTTAGGATGAGGATAGAGTTACAGTGTTGCCTCTTAGCTTTTCTAGTACTGTGGGTATAGTTCTGAAATTGCTGTTCTTGGAAATCACATTAAAAAATGTATTCAGTATCATAATGAATCTGTCTTTTAAAATGAAGTTCTGGATTGCTTTTTCATATAATACCTGAAAGGTTTCTTGGAGGACATCAAGTTACTGCAAGAGCATTTCTGAAATGTTCAGAAAGGCAAAAGCCCCAGGAATAGGTGTTTAAATATTCCTGTTTATGCACAAGTGTGCATCCCACACAGTGTTCTCCATGTGAACTACAAATAAAAAAAAGTTTTGCCTTTCAGTCTCAGAAGTACTAGTACAGATTTTTTTCTGATGTCTAAAGAGAGGAAAACACATAAATCAACATTTTTTGAAGCCAAACCATTAACAGAGTTGCTTACCACTGCTCCCACCTACTTACTTCACGTATTATGGGAATGTAGTATTTTTATGACTTGTATAAAGTTTGGTTGAAATTGAGGAAACAGTTAAAAGTTACTGAGATGGGGTACTGCCATGTAGACCAGCAAGCAAATTTACAGTGATTGCCTAATTATTATTATTTTCCTTAGAGAAGCAGGTTAAAATGCAGGTGGAGTAAGAGTTGATAATGGACTATCGAATATTTCAATCATCTTTATCCCTGGATTGTAGCTAAAATTATTCTACTTTAAAACATTATTGTATAAGCTCACAGAGCTGACTTTTAATCAACATGTCCAAGTTCTATGTTGATTAAAAAAATTGTGTACTGCCAAGCTGGTTTGGATCATCCCCTCTGGAAGCTGATCATGACAGCTCTCATGTGGAAAGTGCTCGTTATTCCAGCATGCGTCCGGCAGAAATAGTCTTGTCTGTTTTCTGTGCTACATACTAGTGATGCCAACAATAGTAATCCTTTTACGAGGAACCAGTGTTAAGAGTCTTTGGTCACAGCTCAGAGTACTTCTGAAGGACAACAGAGATGAATCAGAATTCTTTTAATTCTCATGAATTAATTGAAATAAATGCTTGTTAACCTGGTGGCTGTTTGGCACAGGAATGTGATAGTTTTAATGCTAAAACCAAAATGACTAGTTTTTCATTTTCAAGGTCTGAATGCTTATTTATTTTAGTGTTGTAATTGTTTATGTTGTTGATAGGCCATGTGTCCACGTAGGTTTTGTCAATAGGATTATGTTGCAGCAATTTATTTTCTTTCAATGAGTAAATAATGAAGTAATTTTACTTTGCCCAGGCCTTAATCAAATGTACCTCCTATATTTTGCTGTGAGAGGCTACATATTCTTATCTTGCAATAGGTTATATGTGCACTGATAAACTATTCCTGCTAGCAGCACTGTCCTTCAAAAGTCACCTGTCCCTGCTTCCGTTACTCACACATATAATGTCAACAAACACTATAGGGTGTATTTTTGCCAAGGTCATATCATTCTCATGGTGCTAGCCTGATTAGTTTGTGTTATATCAGGTACTGGCTGTTGTTAATGATCTTAAAATAGGTCTTTCTCTGTTGTGGTAGGGTATAAAAGCAGATTACCTTCCATGTTAAGGACAGGTAATACTATTTATTTGAAAGAAATAGCACCACATTATTTTTTCCAATTTGTATATAATCTCATTTCATTCTTTCAGTGGAAAACTCTTCAGGATGAAGAGGAAGCTAACACAGCTTTATTGATTTCATGGAAGTATATGAGTTTACAAACCAATGATCTTTTCTTTACACTGCCATATCTCAACGCTGAAGTTCTTATATTCTCAATACAGATATATTTTACTGTCAGAGCCAGACCTGATGGTAGGGAGAAGTAAAATGTAAGTAAAAATCTAGTGATTTCTGAAAAGTTGTTTGTTTTTTTTTAAAAAAAAAAAAGATATAAGAAATAAGATGGAAAATCATAAATGGATTGTAAGTATCCTGTTCAGTCTTTGAAAATGAATGCTGAACACTGTTTCCATAATAAATGGGAAACAAAAAAAAAATGGCTCAGTTTTGGCTAAAAAAGCTTGTCTTAAATTTCTTGGTGTAACTTCCTCTGAGAAGGCAACCAAGCCTCTGCTGAACTAAACTACTTCTGCAAAAGAAGGAAAAAAGAGGTGAGAACTTGTATCACCCTATTTAAAACAAAGGGATTGAGTGTGTGTTCTTCAATATACTGAAGAGGATGACTGGCAAAGATATGCAGGTATCAAAATGTTCTGAGAGTGATTCTACAGCTAAGGTTGCATTTCAGAATAAGCTTTCTGTGAAAACTAAATATATTTCTTGAAAAACCTTTATTGTAAATTTTTCATGTAGAATTATGGATAGAAATAGCAGAACAGCATTTTAAGTACTTCACAGAGACTTTATATGCAACTCTTGTTGGTCCATACATCTCCCGACAGTCATTACTCTTTTTTTCCAAGCTACTCACATCTGCTTTATTCATTCCCGTCAGTAGGTCCAAAGACTTTACCAAGCATTAAAAATGTCTAAAAATCAATATATGAAAAACAGTATTTTGAAGATTGCAAAATTACTGACCCAGAACCTACCTGCAAAGAGCAGTAATGCCAAAGTTTCTTAACAGCATGTTTTCTTCACCCACCAATAGTAGTCTTAATATGACCATTACATTTTTTGTCATTTCCTCTCCCATTCAGTCTTCTCTCAGGTCAACATGCTTCTGTGACAGATTCCTCAGCATTCGATGAGAAAAGCTTGCTAAGGATAGTATGACGAGAAGGCTGAGTAAGGAGAGATAAGATTATATGTAGATTATAATTTTCTAAGATAAATCATGTGTTGTGGTCAGAAGAAAGGGTGTGTTTTAATCAGGTGGTTTAACTTCACTGCTTTGCTTTTGCAAAACAGAATAAATTCTATCAACTTCAAAACTATTTCTATAGCCATTGGAGAGAAGGAAGAGAGCAACTGCCAATAAAATTCCCATTAATCTGCAGGTAAATAAAATTCCTTCGTATAAAAACCTCTTCTATGATTTTAAATGATAGCCTTGCCATTAAGAAAGATCACCAAATCTCTTATCAATATCAAAGCAGAAGTTAAGCATCAGCAGTTCTGCATTTTGCAAGAATCAGCATTGTTTAGCCTGTCCTCCTGTATCTGAGATCCTGTGAGCAACAAGAATGATATTATTAGAAATTTTAAAGGTGAGTGAAAGCCATAGTTTGAGCAAGCAGTAGGGCAGCTGCAGAAAGGACTGGCATCCTATGGAAAACAATTATTGTGCAGCCCTCTGTTCTGAAAGGTAGCAAGAGCAAACTAAGGCTAGACCAAGGAACATATGGATTTTGGGGGGGTGAAGAGATGAGAGAAGTTGCAGTGCCTGAGACAGACAAACTATCAGTTACAAAAATAAGTTTATACCTGTTACCTACACTCTTCCTCCACTATTTGTTCTCCTATGAATTAAAGATTATATTCTAAGTGGAGCTGACAGCTATTGTGAGATATAGTACCTGAAGTACATAGACTGAGAAAATGAAACATTCATTTGCCCTGAATAATCACTTTGCAAATTAATGGAAACCTCATTAAATGAATCTATTTCCTGTCAAATCTACTGTGGAAAATCCCTGGGCAAGGTGAACTAAATAAATATATTTGCATAAGCCATATCAGGGTTCTCTATGACTTCCATGTGATGTTTATTCAGCAAACAGGCCCAGTATCTTTTCTGCATTATCAGCAGCAGAGATGCATCCAGTCTGTGAAGCTCACTTTGTAACCTTTCATCAGGAGGCAGTGTTCCAGGTTTCCTGTGACTTTGGACAGATTTTTATGTCTGCTTTTAGCTTTGGCTGTCCAACCCTTGCCCTGCTGTAAGCCTAGTTAAACAGCTACAAAAAGGTACTTGAAAAAAGGCAAAAATTGCATAACAAAATTTATTGCCAACATGTAAAGTCTGAGAGTAAAGCTGCAGTCATCAATGAATGGGTCACAGCTGGAACCGTACACTCAGGAAACTGAGGCCAAGAGGTTAAACTTGTTACAGTTGTCTGATAGGTGGGTAATATTGCAGAGGAGAGAAACTTGTGGAACAGACCTAGGCATCAGAATATTTCCCAGTTTTATGGGCTACATGTAATCAGAGATCCAGCAGTAATGAGGATAGAATCAACAGTCACATCATTAAAATCACAGATATCTTACACAGGTGAAAACTGCGTCATCCTTTTAGACATATCCACTGAGTTTTATTAACTTTTTCAGTTCAATATGAGCTCTGAAGCTTTTTTTTTTGTGGGCTCTAGCTCAGAGGCTTGCAATTCCTTTGTCTATGCGACAGTTTATTTTGGTATGAGTGGCTGTTGCTGATTTGCTTTTTTGTTTCTCAGTCTTTGTTTTTCTTTATTTAATCCATGAGGTCATTGACAATGGATTCCAGAGTTTGTATGAGAATGAAGATCCTCAAATACATACAGGTGTAATGGAAGTCCCTTTGAATTAAAGGAATTAAAACAGAAGTTGCTTAGTTGGGTAGGAGTAAGAAAGAATATGAATGGAATTACAACAGTCAGGAAACAGGAACAACTGCTGCTCTGGAGGGCCGCCCAGCATTTTCCTTAGGTGTTTCCCTCTTTAGGTGAGGATACCCAAAAGAGCTGTGAAGGTCTAGGACATAGTCAGTACCTGAGTGGAAGAGAGAAAACTACTTAAAATCTTATTTTTTAATGTCTTATTTGAATTACTTTTTTTTTTTTTTTGGCTATTGAAAATATTCAGGTTCATCTTTTGAACTTTGTGATTAAAACCAGAGATCATATCTGATTAAGAATTATGTCTTCTCTTTTATGAGAAAATTCTGGGGAAATAATATATTGAGTTCTCCTCTCCAAAGATTTTTTTTTTTTTTCTTCAACCCTGGAATTTGAGATCCAGATGAGATAACTTTCCAGAAGACAAAGGGAGAAGGAAAGTATATTATTTCAATACACTTAAAGATGTTTCATTTATTGTGATAAAAGCACTCTGTAAACATGAGATTTTCTTGACTCACTCAGATATCTCCAATTAATACATTTTATAGCTCTAGCTGTATTGTCTGTCATTCAGACCAGATGCTGGCACAATGCTATGTACTCAGAATCTAACAAACTGGTCATTGAAGCAGTAGTTCAAATTCTTCAAACTTGCTCTTTTTCTGGAATGAGCCTAAAAACTTCCTTTTTCCTCAGTGCCTGATAATACCAGTCAAGTGAATATAATTTATCTTGTATTTATCTTTTTTTTCTGAAAACTATAGTTCGCATAAAGGCAGTTAAAGGGATTTTTTTTTTTCTTTCTGAGCAGTACAGTCATTACCAGTTTTAAAGGAATGTATGTTTAACTTCTAATTGTTTCCAGTTTGATATGTTTATTCTCAAGGTTATAAAAACCCTTATTTGTGAAGATAAAGTTGAATGTTAACAGCTGTCCTAATATGGTGGAAAACTGTGTTTTTATTACAACATAAGCCTAGGATTCTGAAACCTAGGCAATCCATAGAAGAGCAATCCTTCCACATAAACTCCAGGAGAGGGAGGTTTCTAAATCATGAGCTAAAATCATAGGGAGCTGACTGGAATTAGGCAGGCCTGCTTATTTCTCCTTATAAGCAAACAAGTTATAGACTTGGAAGCTTTATTTCGCAAGGTGCTTATGCTTTGCATTCCTGTTGATTTCAGCAGCAGTAACAGATCCTCCCCACTACGTACAGTTGAGATAGTATCACTTAATAGGCTGAAATTCTATGGAGATTTGTATTGTTTAGTGTGATATTCTACAGACTTAGTCTTCATACTAGCTCTAGCAACTCAGTGAGGTGACACCACTGATAAATTATATCTTCAAAATAATATTTTCTGATTTTTTTTCAATGATCACTTTGCATATTTGGAATTAACATTACATAGTCATTCCTTCTTATTATTGGCAGTTCTGTGAAGTATTAGAAATGGATAAATCCAAGAATGCTGAAAATCTGAAGATGCCTATTGCAAGAGCCTTTATTATTTTCTCATCATTTTCTAGCTTATTAATATCTTTGACTTTCCTGTCATGGAGAAGTCAACTTGCCAAAAAACCAATAATACCTTTACAACACCACGTTTCTCAGTGTTGTGATGATGTTATTTTGACTTTGGTGTGGGCATTTCTTTTTCTGATGTAAGTGAAGTTTGTGAAGATGGTGTGATGAATGCGTATTTTAATGATCCATGCTAATAACAGCATGAATTATTGTATAGACAATATCCTCTCCTTTCTGTGTACAATAACAATCAAACAACCTAGCCCCAAACATCATTTGGCTTTAATTCATGTTAACTGTTCCTCTTCTTAGCATAATTTTAATTGTGCTATCAGTCTAAGAAATATAAAAATAAAAACTAGGAACTCATAATATGACAACAATTACGTCTGGATTTTTTTAATGAAATATAAAATGGATGTGTGAAGACTGCAAGAAAACTTGTAAAGCATCCTATTTACGTTACCACATATATTATTTTCAGAAAAGTAATTAAATGCAATTAGGTGCAATCATTTGACAGATGCAAGTAGCACAGAGTTGTAAATGTTTATGGCTGACTATTATTACATTGTTAGTCAGAAAACAGGCATGACAAAGTTCTTCTGCTACTTACAGAAATTAATATAAAAACAGTATAAATCCCTTTTAGTTCCTAGTAACACAGGTAAATAAGTTTCTAGACAATGCCCCAGAGTTTTGGCCAGAACTGATTTTTTTTTTTTTTTTGTGGTAGAATGGAATATAACAGTGAACTCTTGAACAGCCTGCTCTTCAAGCAACTATATATCTCACAAGTAAATGGCATCACCCACAAGTAATTCAAATAAATAGTGTTAGCCTTCCGGCACCTCCTTCCACGCTTCCACAAAGAGTTTCTTGTAACTTCAGTGAAACTAAGAGGGGAGCAGTCTGCTGAGGAAGCACTAGAAATTAGAAGTTCATAATAATAGTACAAACTTTATATTTATGAGAAATATAGAGAGAAGAAAATACAAAAGATAAAGTCTAAAGGAGTAAAAAACTTGTTTAAGCCTGTTCCTGTTCCTGTTTTCAGTCAACTTGTTAAAAAACAATAAGCAAAACTGACAAAAAATGCTGGAGGCATTTGATAAAAACTGTAATGATACTGAAATGGAAAATGTTAGCACTCCATTTTTATGTATAAAATTAATCTTTGTTTCTCAGTCAAGTACAATAAAAAAAAATATATTCCCTGCAATTAAAGCCATTTTTCAAGTGAGATTTTCAGTCTCCTCTGAACTCCACCGAATGATTTAACTATGGGATCCAAGCTGAGTCAAACTCTTCCCATAGTTGTGGGATTTTCTGGAGCTTTCCAAAGATGCTGCATACCCCTGCCAAGAAAAGGATAAATGATGTTATTATTAGAGATCTTTTTCTAGTTTTAGATCACAAATATAGTTGTGAAGATCTTTGTTATCTATTTTGCTAGTATGTTGTTCAAATGAATTATGGCTGAAAGTACTATCTATAAAGAATTGCTGCTCTCAAAGCAAAGATGACACAGCAGACAAAGGTCCAAATTATTCTCAAAGAGTTATAAGAACTTCATTTTGTAAGAATCTGACAGTAAAATTGTAACTTCCTATTATATTATTGCTCATCGTCTGGGTCAATGTAACTGCATGATAACCTTCCTTTACTCAGGGCAAACCTCTGAACGTTAATTGAGCAGTACATCAGGGATGAGCTCATACCTCATGTGAGCATGAGATGAAATTAATCTCAAATAAAAAGCAGACTTAATCAAAGTAATTAAAGCTCCCTTCAGAGAGAGTCATAACAGAGAGAGAGGCACCCTTGCCATCATTCCTCTCATCTTAGACTGCTGTCCTAGTATAAGCATGATGAACACAATCTGGAAAATTTCATGGTGGGCTCCAGTAAGTCATTCATGTCGCTGAGTCCTGAAGCAGTTCTTCAAACTGGTCTGCAGCCTGCAGGATGGATAAATGCCACCAGAACATCTTATCTCTCATACAACTAGTCTGATGCTCTGTCCTCCATGTGTCCCTTCAACATTGTATTGGAGTGAACTGAGGTTGTTTAATGAATTATTTCTGGCATCTGATGTTGTTCCTGATGTCCTCTACCCTGTTATGTGACCAAAATTCTTGCATTTCTGTCATATGGTAGGTACAACCGGACATTTGAAAGGAGGTATTCATCTTCCCAATACTTATGTACTGTCTCATTATGTATTGAACTTCTGTCTCTTGGTTCATCGGTTCTCCTTTGTCTTTGTCTGATTACAATAAAGAAAACAATGTTTTGCCTGCCCATCTTATGCCCAAAGTATTTAATCTTTGCCTCTGGCAATTTTTTCACAATGTATTAGCAAGGCCATTCTGGAAAAGTCACAGGGCAACTTCTGATATTTATCAACCTCCCTTATAAAGTGAAGATGAGTAGCTATTCACGCATTGAGAAGCAGTGTTGACATATTAGAAAAGCTAACTTGAGAAAAAAAATTCTTCACTCTATAACACATAACTGCAGTGAGAGATTTAAAGCTTGATGAAGAACCTGATGCAGCAATCAGTGGATGATGTTTTACATTGTGCAGCAGGTCAAACTACATGATCATTGTGATCTCTTCAGGTCTTAAAATCTATACGTCTTTATTTCACTTATTCTTCTCTATTGAAAGTGGATTTCTCTATAAGTGATTAAGCTACCAGACTAATTGAGGTTTAGGTTCATCAAGGAGTTTGAGCTGGTTCTGGAAATGGAAGATCGAAGTGATTGTGGCAACTTGAAGGAACTTACTCTCAGAAAAAAAGAAAAAAGAGAAAAAATATGTGAAAAAAAAGGGAATCACAAGGAATATGTGAAGAAGAGGGAAAAGAAGTCTGACAAGAGAAAGAACGGGAAAAGGGAAAGATATTTATTTAGCTGTAGTACAAAGCTTTCTGTGTTGGTCAGACACAATCATGGCTGCACATGCCTGAAGGAAGTTGATGTTCTGAGTGCTGGACTATTATTTGATTTATAATTGATATATATTATTTATGTAATTATTATAGTTCTGGTCTTTATGACAGGAAGATATGTTTGTTTTTTTTTCAAACCTGGAAATGTTAGAGATTTTTAGCCTCGTATATTTTGTTTTAGTTTCTGAAGATCCAGAAGGAAAATGGTAAGAAAAGCAATTAATCTATCCTCTGAATTTAGCTCTGGTTCCCTGTGAAAAAAGGTTAGAAATATCCAATAAACTTTGCTAAGAGTCTAGTGTGTGTTTGATTTCTTTCTGCCACACTGATAGCAAGAGTTAACTTAGCCTTGACAAGCAGCTTTACATATCGCTAAGTCAGTAATTGGCTGACGATAGTCTAAACACTGATATCTGTGGAGCACAGGAGTGCCAAGAACTGGTCTTGTCCATTTGAAAAGGGAACACATACCCACAAGATGCAAGATGGAGCTCAGCTTCTACCACCTTTTTGAACCAAGGAACTGAATTATTGATGAACAGAGCCTGAAGCATTTAAAGTTAAAATATGTGCTATAAATCATTCACCAATACTGACCCCAAACTGAATATACAGCTGAATTAATTTTGGTTTCGTGTGACGTCAGCATGGCCCATTGGACGAGTTAGAGCCTTGCATTCATTTTGGGGCTATCTATTATCTAATATATCTTACTTGATTTTCAGTTTTGGGCAGGCAAATTGACCATGTATACTTGCTTGTGTCAGTTGCTAATTTTAGGTAGCTAGTCTAATTGAAGATGTTATGCGCCTTTAGCTTGTCAAATAGAAATTCACACTTTCTGATTAATGTGATTCATTTATATTAGATTTGACTTGACAGGATGACAATGTGTAATTTAGAATACAAGGATAACAGGGTTCTCCATCTCCTCCGTCACATTTCATTATGAATGGTCTAGTCAAGGCTGTGGCCTACAGTATCTTACCTGCAATATGACAGAATCTGAAGAGTATTGGGGCCATATACGGTCTACACAATATGTTCTTACAGGTGGCAATATACTTTCAGAAGGGTGACAAGTTAAACAGCTTTCTTACATTTGTAGCCCTTATATGTAACTGGTTTTGTGACATCCTGATGTGATTGCAAAATTGCTGAGCAAAGGTGGAAGAAAAAGAGAAAGTCCTTGAAAGAAAGCTAAATAAACTTTAACTGACACAAAATAACAAAAGTATTTTGGAGGGGGGAAATACAGAAGGAAAGTAAATACTAAAAACTGACACATTGGTTGGTGGTGGAGAGAATGGGTTAGGTGGAGAAAATGGAACAGTATCCAGAAGTTGAAAAATGTGTCAAGAAATATAAACATGACATCAAATAAAAAGGTGTCAGTAGCTTCAGCACAAAAATGTTGGGAAAAGCAGTAGATAATAGGGAAATGGTCCACAACTGAGTAGTAGCATATATAACTCACTGGGAACAAGCGGTAGCATGTCAGAGATGCAGAGGTGATCTGTCAGTCCAGCACTTCTTAAACTCAGGCAGCAGAGGGAGGCAGAAAGTAAAGGGCAGCATCTCTCCAAGATCACAGATGGTATTAAATGTGTGTTTCTGAGTGAAAAATTGTATATTCTGTTGCTTCTATAGGCCAAGTGTCTTGTCCACATACAGCACATGTTAAGTACTCAGTTTCGTCTGCCACTCAATTTCCTTTCTAACCACGTAGGCAGTCTCACTACCATCTTGGTAATTGTGGTAAGGATAGGACTCCACCTGCTTTAACAGATTGATCTGCACAGCCAGTCCAGCTTCCCTGGGCCCGTTGGTGCTACAGCACTCCCACTGCAGATCTGCACATGTACAGCTGTCGTTGACGTACAGCAAGATTCATTTTGGGAGGAGCTTGGAGAAACCTCTAGTCCAATTTCCTGCTCAAATTAGGTTCAACACTGAGTTCAGATCAGGTTTTTGGGGGCTTTGTACAGTTGGGTCTTTAAAGGAGAAACTATGTCTCCAAGGATAGAAATCCACAACTTCTGAGTTGTCCAGGTTAAAAGCCCCTTTCTCCCCTCTGTTGTAAGAATTCACTTCAAGCCTCTGGAAACAGAACAGTTTTTGGCTACACCGTCTTATGATGGAGCACCTGGAGCAGCACCTCTGTCAGTGTGGTATCCCCAGTAGGCTTTGCACAAACTCCGTTTTCTGCTGATGTTAACAGAGGTGTTGCAGAGAGGCAGTCCTAGGGACTTGGTGACCATCTTATTATAGCTCCAAAGACAGATGACATTTCTGGCCAGTACAGAAGTTTTGCGCTGGCTGACATCTCAGTGATCATGTTATCTGCAGAGAAGAGAAGTTACTGTTTTTCTGAGTTGTTTCACTCGGACATGAAATGGCAGATAGAAAGGAACATGCATCTGTCTTTTCTTCCTTGTTCGTTTCTAAGGCCCACAATAAAGCATCCTAACATAATAAAACGCAAGCAGAATAATAGGCTTGAGGCTTCTTTTATTGTTTTTTTTAAATCAAACATTTAAGACATTTTAGGAGGCAAAATAGATCTAAAATAAGAAAGTTCTGTCCCTAGTTCCTCTTCTCTAAGGTGCAAGGTGAGCGGCACTGCTGAATGGAGCTTTTAAACATTTCAAAATGTTCAAATGTTCAAAATCACCCTTTGGCATTCAGCCTTTTGCAGTGAGCCACAGAGATTTCCATGTATTTGTGGATAAATTGGAATTATTACAATAATAATATAGTTGCCTATGTCTATAGCTAGGTTATTCTTCTCTGATAAAAGGACACTGTACCAAACTGTACCAAAATTCAAGCTTCACCCTTTATACATTCAAGTCCTGGGTGGCTGAAAGAAAAGGAAAAAAAAAAAGTAGATCCTTTATCAAGATGAAATTGCAATAACATATTACAAAGTTACAAGTATAGTAAAAGATATACAATATAGAAAACAGGAGGAACAATGAAATGAAGCTCAGTCAAGGTGAAGGCTATATTCAAAAAGTAACAGCATTGTTACAGCCACTATGGATAAAAGCAAGGCATAGTATAAGTACTAAAGGAAAAAAAATTACTGAAACCAACTGGGATGCTTGGAAAAATAAATAAGCTTTTAAGCACACCTTCCTGTCAACCAGCATAACACATATATAAAATATGTCCTTCAGAAATAAGATGCTTGATTCATATTCTTTGTTCTTTATGCATATTCTTGGACTTCCATGTTTGCAATTTTGCTGTTGTAATGTTGTTGCAGCTGTAATGATCTAAGAAAATTTTCTGCAATTATGTTACATTTGAGAATTTTATTTTTGAATAACCATACACTTTTTCCAGCTGTTCTAGCAAAAGATGTCCCCTCTCCCTGTAAACCTGCCCTTTCTCTACTATGAGAGTACGGAGAAACAAGTTGTACTTAAAAAGCTAAGACCCATAGCTACCAACTGCAGAAAGAAAAAAAAAAGAAACCTATATTGTTTTATATGGTGCAGTAGAGAGAATACTGGTGTTTAAAGGATGAAAGATGCTTAAAAATAGACAAATATATGAAAGTGAGGGACAGCTGCACCACACGCTTCATGCAATGCAATGTGAAGACTGAAGAAGCAAGAAGAGGCTGTTGGGGACCTTTTAAAAAACAAATTAAAACATTTTTTGCATTATCATTTTTTCCAAATAGTAAGACTTGCTATTGCCCATCCCCCTACTTAATTTTAAAGTTGGTTTAGAAGAAGAGAGGAAAAAGATGTAAGCATGTTTAAAAATAAGTATTTCGTATTTGGTGTATGCTATCTTTCAAAGAAAGATTACCCACATTTTAGGCAGATATTTCAGTTGGCCTGTGCTGATATTTGTGAATGGTAATAAAGATCTACAGTTGGCTTAAATGCTATTGGCAGTAAACTTTATTTGTGCTTCTGTTTATTTAGAAATACAGCAAAACATTGTCTCTGTCTTTTGTGAGTAATATATATGACAGTACACATAGAACTATAGATATGAATATAAGAATAATGTCAGTTGTGTGAAAGACTGAGAGCTGTGTTTTGATGGGTCAAGTATGAGTGGAATCCACGCATGAGGATCAAGGTAGGTTTGACGTTCAGTGTTTCGCTGTTGCCAAACAAAAGATGCTCCTCTTTCATGAATCCTTCTTGAGTTCTTCGTTGCTAAAAGTACGTTTTCCAAAGAGCTGTGATTCAGCCTGATCTTAAGAGCACTTCTCCTATTACCTGGTCTCAGCTTGTCTAAGCAGGGTCCTTGCAGCTTGAGTGGCAAGGACAGTCCAATTTTATCCCTCCATAAAGCTATAGCACAGGTAGAATTATCCCAATTTCACCCTTGAGGTTAACTTTTCTTTAATTTCTGGTGCTTGTATCTTTTTTGACCGTTAAATAAATATGTACCTCACTACATATTGTAGCCTTAGCACTGATTGTATTTATTTGAGAATTCCTGAGTCAACTATCGTATTCCTTCCATAGATATCACTATGGCACTTGATACAGATTTGGAGGTGAAGATAATGGAACCAGAAAGAGTTTATGGTAATAATAGATCTCTTTCTCTTCATTACATGAGGCATTCTAATTCATGTAATGTTCCTTCTTCAGTGGAGAACTGCAGCAGATTGCTCATTCTTGAGCTCGGTATTAATTATGCTTACTGGTGCTTCTGTAGGTGAAGGTCCCATGATAAATTCCTATTTTATTTTTAGGGGTTTATAATTCATCTTTAAAAGCCCACTTTGGACTGAAATATGCCACCACCATCTAACACTGACTTATCTGACCCAGCAGTAATATATGACAGATCTGGAAGGAAGAAGCTGCACTTTGAATAATTCAAGGTGATTACCTCATGTGAAAAATCATTCTTTTCATGTGCATGTCATCAGGATGGCCATATAAGTATGCACCTAACATTGACAGGCTATATCTCATCATAGCCCTATGTCAATAAACATAGGCCAGTACTTCTTCCTGATACGATTTGCATTACAAGAACTGAATTAGGTATTTTTCAAAAGTCAACAGTGGAAAAACCTAAATTTATCAGTCTTTTGACATTCTCAATGCAAGGATACACGGTAGTATGATTTTTAATATCGTATCTTAATTTATATGTCACCAAAGGAGAAATCATCTCTATTGATAATTGTATTAATGGCTTTTCATTAATTATGTGGTTATTCAATTTGAGAGCAGAGTTACAGCTTTAGAGGGCGGGCGCGTGCACCACAAGGCCCATGACACTAATGAATCTCTAGCTGAACCAAATCATCAGACATAGCTCAGTACTCTTTTCAAACTATAAACTCAATTCGAAATTGAGTATCAAATTCTTTCTACCAAAGTATACAAGTAAAATATGAATCAACGGAGCACGTAGCTGTCAAAGAAGAGTCATCAGAACAATGATTAAGCTACTGTTTGTATAAAGGAATTAAGCTCCTACTTAATCAATCTCTATCCCAAGGGATTATGAAGTTATGCCCTCTGTTTTTTTTCCAAAGCTCAGTAATGGTGGGGAGTAGACCAGGTGCTCACTTAGAGTCAAGAGCCATCAACTCAACATAAGATCTACCATATAACAGACCACATGAGATATATATACTCATTTTATTGGTGTATTCCTCTGTACTTATCTGCTAAACTTCCCCCCAAAAAAATCATACTATAATGTCTTCCTGAAAATATTTCATTACCTCTTTCTACAAAGCTCACTTTTAAATCTTTCTCTGTTTTTTACTTTTTATGACATTTTTTCACCTCCTGTTCTCATGGAAATGAAGATACAGGAAAATGAGGAAAATGAGGAAATTGGTTTGTTTTTCAAAACCTGTACCTATAGTGCACAGCTGAGACGACAATATCAAAATATATATTCCTTCATGTTGTGGTATACGCTGTTCTTTTCACAGTAGCAGATTCTCAGAATGAAATAACAACACACATCAGACATATGCATTCACTTCTGTCTCATATCTAGAGATTCTCAGTATTTCTTCCTGGTTTGTATTTATAAATCTGATTTGTTATTTGTTTCTTTTTCTGAAGTTCTTTTAGTGAACAGTCTAAAAATGTACTTCAGTCCTTTGGTTTTGTCCTTCAGTCTGATATGCAATGAGGAAAACATAATTTTTAATAAAAAGTACTAACTTAACTTCTCCTATCATTTTTAAACCATAGCTTACAAAACAAATGGTTAGAAATCCTTGGTTTTCCCCTACTGTTCTTGGATGATGTACAGAATACAGTTTCAAAAGCCAACAACAACATGTGTTTAACAGTCTGAATTGGTGCAATTTCCTCAGGAATAAAAGTAATAGAAATCATTACCATCACATTTTAAAACATTAGTGTGAATTACAGTCTAAATATATTTAAAATATTTTAAATAACTCCAGGATCCTGAGTAAACTTAAGAATCACAAATTAATTAACATTTTAAGACCCTCTCCCCACACTAAATCTGAAAGCTGTGCCTCATTTACTTATTTTTGAAAGAGTGAGTTTATATTTCTGCAAAAAAAATTATCAGAAACACTGAACAGTACTGAAAAATTCTCCTCAAAAGAGTCCATCATCTCTCTTTGAGATAACACTGCAAACTCATGTATCTTTTGAAGATGATTTGTGCTCTTTTAAAGACCGCCTAAATGTATGAAAAGTCACTCTGTTAAAATACAGCTAGATTAGCTGAAAAAAGGACAAATGTCTTGTGACTTCTGTAAGAAATAGTCGGTAGCATTACTATCGCTATTATATATTTCTCCGACCCTTTCTCTCTCTTTTTCTATCTGTTTGAAGATAGCTATGTGAAAAAAAAAAAGCAATAGCAAGGAAACCCACCACTGCTCTCGTAAGACAGCTCGTTTCCTCTATACATAGAATGAAGAATTACTAGTTCAGTGCAGTGACTTTTCTGACTTAACGAAGCTGATAAGGGGAAAGCATTAAAAGGGAAAGAAGTTCAGTTAACTAAGAAGCTTATATTATCAGCACATATATTCTAGCTGCCTATGTCTCTTACATATTTTGCTTTTAAGGAAATAACGTACGTTTAATGTCATTCAATGTCATTTTACTGAAACTGGTATTTGAGAAACTGGTTGAGAAAATTAAAAGTGATGAAGTAGCCTAAGGAGGTAATGTCAGAGTGAAGAGGAGATTCTGATGTGAAGACCTAGCTTCCTAATTGTTATTGTGCTTACAAGGACACTGTTAAAAGAAAATGAATGCCTTGCTTCACACCTGCTGTAAAAGGTGCTGCAACTCTGGAGCTTGTTTAAATCATTCTTCCTGAAACAAACTACCGAATGAAACTCAGGCCATTTAATTTCCAAATACTAGTAATTAAAATAAGTCACATCATCAGAGTTTGGCAGGTCTACAGCCTTCTTTTATTTTTTCATTTTCACATAAATTTCCGTGAAGGTCAGATTTGTTGGGGGGAGGAGAAGAACCTGCCTGCTTTTGTGCTCATGGGAGGTTAAAATATGACTTGTTCACAGTGTCCCTCATAGTTCAGAACTTAATGGTCCTTGACGGGGATAACCTAGAAGTTAATTTTACTTTGTGTCCCAAAAGCAGTCACTGCCACTCTAATCCTTCTTGCAGGCTGAAGGGTATCTTCACCACCTGATCAGATTTTCAATAGCGATTGATGGGGAATATCACCAACCAGTAAACACTTCGCTAGGACTTTCTGGTAAAAGACAAAAAGAAAAAGAAGGAATGGGGCTAGCTTACCTTTTCATAATTTTTAGCCTTTCCAGCATTCCTTAGTTTAAATGTCAGCTTTTGCTGTTTGTAGAAGTCAAATACAAATACTGTAAAATTAGGAACTCTTTCTTCTTTATTTTCCTTCATATTGCTCGAGTTCTGCCAGGGAGAAGGATGAGTACATAATGGAGATATACACCCTCTTTCCAGTTTTATCCAGAGCAGAGGCATGTTTGAAGGCAGAGGCAAGCGCTATCAGGAAGGCCTGTACTCTGGTCTATGGGCAGCAGAGTGTCCCATGTGCAAAGAAACCTCAAAAAAATCTAATTTCCAGATGCTGATAATCTCTAAAAAAGTCAATTTGGCTAACACATCTTTGAAGCATGTACACATGTGATTTCTTTTTTTGTTTATACTTACCTAGATTGGGGAATACTATACATGGTAGGCAAAGCTTTGACAGCAGAGCTGCCTTCCAGACCCATTTAAAATCACAATTCTGAGACCCAAACAGTACATTTTCTTAAGTAAACAGCTGTAAAAGTGTTTTGATATAGGCATAACAGTATACTTTTTCTCTTCCCTGACTTTTGTCCTGAAACGGAAAAATCTAATGGTTAATTCTTCAAGGCGGGGGTTGGGATGTATTTATTGAAAAACAGCTAATGAGAGAAAATGTAAGGTTGTCTAACCAAGTACTACAACTGTAGAAAATAATTTCAGTTCTACTGCTAGAGAAGTTAAACTTGTGTTCTCTTTCTTAGCAGGGCCAGTCTTACCTACTTAAGTAGGCTGGTAATACCAACTTCTTTGGGAATTCAGCAGAGCCCCTGCAGATAGCAGATCGTTTACAAAGCCTGCCAGACCAGTCCTGAACCTGCATGGGCATTTGAGGAGGGATCCACCTGGCAAATTTTGCACAATAAGAATTCAATGCACACCAGAATTATGTGTTTTTAAAAGCCATTTACTGTTAAAGAAAAATCAATTATAAATATATACAAATGAGTAGAATAGTTTTAAATACATCCTATACTACAAGTCCTCATCACAGCTGATGTCATTAGAATAAAAGCTGTATTGTTATGTGTAATTAATAGTAAACATTCAAAACATAATTCAGATTGTTTTCTGTTACGGACAGCAGAAGTTTTAGGTTAGTGTAACATTGTCTCCTAACTGTGATAAAACCTTTTGGCCTTGAAAGACAAGTAAATATGTTTCCTGATCCATGTTACCTTAGTAACTGATAATGTCACCTTATGAGTATTAGTGACTGGAAAGGTGAAAGCAGTTTGTGTATTTCAAGTGGAAATAGACAGCTTTTTTTCCAATTGTATGAAAATAGCATTCTTTACTATGATCAGTTTGTATTGTGGGGACTAGCCTCTCTCAATAAGCATCAAGTTACTTATCAAACAGCATGTGTAATTATAAAAGTTTTGTATGATAAAAAGAATAAGCAAACAAAATAATTTGTATACAAAGCAAAAAGTACTTGAATAGTCAGCTGTTAGAAGAATTTTCTTCACTGAGACTGCTCACAGGAGTAAGGATTATTCAGTTTCAGAGGCCCTGTCCTTGTATTGTTTTTTACTGAAATCATCTCTTGTAGAAGGTTAACACAAAGAAGCACACAGCAGTACCAGGAATAATCAAGTATATTGCCTAAGCTGAAATTTCACAGTAATAAGAATAACAGACAGAAGGTGAAAAGAATAAAAAAAAGAACTACAAAATATTCCTTAAGGATACATATAGGCAACACAGAGACCATTATCGTTCTCTTTGATCTCCTCTAGTACTTCTAGTTTGGCTCTTGTTAAACAATATAGATGTCTCCATCTGGACCATTTTTAGTCTCCTGAACACCCAGAATAGAATTCATATTATTATTACAGAATAGACAGAATAGAATATATTGATTGTAAAGATGAAAAATACATTCTGGTTTGATCTAAAATAAATGTACGCTTATGAGGTAGCACTCATTTCTAGAAGTGGTTTAACACCTCCTACCACGCATTAAACATAAACTGATTTCATAACAGAGTGCTTCTGCTGCACTGACACTGCCCCATTGGAGCTACTGGGTTTTATATGATTGCTGGCAGATTCCTGATTCTGGCACTAATAAGGAGCAAATTCAGTAGCAGGACAAAGTGTGCCTGCACGGCTGTGAATTCCTCGCAGCTGGCACCATTACTATGCTAGACTGCAGAGGTGCCCAGTGCCCCCGAAAGCTGCTCTGGTCTCACTTTCTGCTAGAGGCAAGGAAATTGGCCGTGTGGGACTGGTAGAATGGGGTCATCCTGTTAGATTAAAGGAATTCACAAGGAACTGGACAATAGGTGGATTTGGTCCCTTGCTGCACAGCAGAAAGCCAAAAAACAAAACTTCAAAAGCTAAATAAGGTGAAGAAAGAGGAAAATACAAGTATTTTTCCAGTACATGCTGGCAGCTCCTTTTTCATTCTCAGTTAGGCCCCTCATTAAAAACAGGTACTTCCATGAGGTTCTGGTAACCGTCTGCAGGTGGGTATCCAAGCTCCTCTGAATGAGACTTTCCCCAGGAGCATTCTCAAGCCCTGTCAGGTGTAAATTCTCTGATGTCTACTGAAGTGAGGTCACATTGCTACCTTTTCTTAAGCACTTGTTTAAAAGTTATTTATAGGAAACTAATTGTCTTTGAGACCTCTGTCCCCAGACAAATTTAGATAAAATTGGTCAGTGAATTCAATGCTGTTATAAATTGACATATAAGGGTATATAGACATCTACAAAGAAAAAGAGTGCACATGCAAGCCTTAGGAAACTGAGCTTAAAAAAAAAAAAAGCAAAATGAGACTGTGGGATGATGAACAGAAATGAAAGGGACATATTTGCCTGTTTAAAACAAGATAAACAAGATTAATTATTCAGTTTGGGAAAAGAAAGCACAAAATAGATATGAGCCAGTTATACAACAGAATGAAGAGAACAGAGAGGGCCAACTGAGCCTTCCTGTTTTGAAGGACAAGAGGGCACTTTGTGAAAATGCAAGGTAACGAGCAGAAAATAGAAAATACTTGAGGCAAATGACTTAGATTTTTAAAAGGCTCCAGTGTACAAAGAACAGCATCTGCAATTGCTGTAACTGAGACAGCAATTACAGTAACTATTCATCTTAATACTTTGTGGAATAAACTAATTGCCGTGATCCAAAAAGTCAGCCTTCTCACTATGATACATTGTAGGCTAATATTAGCCATATTACAGAATAATGCACTGGTCCTTCACCTGAAGCACTTCTGGAGTGAGCTAGCGTCAGAGCCAGCCCACTGGTAAGGAGGGGGAGAGCTGCACCTTGCCATGCTTTGCAGCTGCTGTAGTTCGGCTGCCGTCCTAATCGACAGCAGCACTCAACAGTAAATTTTAGGAAACACCATCTCCTTTCTTATTTTGTTTGTTCATACCAGTAGGTACATCCTGCAACAGTATCAGTAGCATCATTGCTTAGTAAAGAATTTGAAAGATTTGAAAAAAACCCCAGTTTTTCTCCTTTTCAAGGAAGGGAAGCTAGGTTTGATTGCTTAAATAATAAATATTGATTATTCTTAGAACTGCAACATCTTGGTTTTATTATGGATAAAACATACCCTTAAAGATAGCAGAGAAATATAATTCAAACCTCTCACAGGAGAGGAGCATTTTGGAAAAGTCCTTATAATATTTTAACTAGCCTCTAAAATGTTCTCATATTTACACTAGGATTGGTATTATCTTATTTCATGCTTTAGTTTGACCTTGTTCACCTAGATACCACGAAAACAAGCTTATTATTTTTTTCCTCCTGACAAATATGCTAAGGCCATACTTAATCAATTACAAGTGCTAGCAGTACTCCTTCAAATGAAATTGTCTCTAAAACAAACCGTGATTCTTCAGTATATTGTGTCATTTGTTTTATGCTTCTGGATTGAGGCCTCATTTATATGTAATCTGCTGTTCATTAGTCTCCTGTGATACTCTGAACTTTGCTGTGTATTACTTGAAGGAACATATAAACTGACTTTTGTATTCCATTCTGCATGTTCATCTAACCTAGATTTACCTTCTAACATGCACGAGTTTATTTTGTCAGGACACAAGTCCAAATACACCTGTGGTGTTACAGAAAACCTTACTTTAGAAAACTAAAATTGTATTAAGCTCCTTCTAAATCTTGATAATTATTTTAAAATTGCAATAAAGCCATCTTTCACATTTTATAGGGATGAGGGAAAGAAAAAAGGTATATTTTTTTCCACAGGTTTGAAAACTTCAACCTGTTGTCTTTTTATGGAACTTGTGCTCCCAGTTTCTTTACATGAAGTTGAAACTGTGAAACTGAGGTTCATTGATTTATTAGGTAATCACGTCAGTGCTTTTAAAGAGTTAGTTTCCTCCTTAGAAAACAAGATATAAATTCACCTGCCAGTTTACCTTCATTACCCATATGATCTCTGTCCACTTGAAGCATCTCAAAATATTTAATACATTCATTCTCACAACATTCTGTGAGCTACAGAGTGCTATTATCTTCATTCTACAAGAGCCTAAGGTCACACAAGAAGTGTGTTTCAGAGCAAGCAACTGAATGAGTCTCCAAATCACAGGCTAGCCTACTGCCTCAAACATCTGTATCTGTATGATTTTTTGTCCTCTCTTAAGATGAATAAAAACTGTGAAGCAGAACAAACAAAAAAGCCACCTGATTAACACTATTATCTATTCAGCTTTGGTATTTCTATTCATTCACTTCTGGTTAATCTTGTAAGAAGCAGGAGATAATTAAAACTGAACAGCTTAGAGTAAGTGGTAGAAGGAGCTGATAATGCATGAACCTTTTACTTTTTACTCACAATTTAAACCAAAGCAAATGTTATTCTGAAGGAATTCTAAGGTCACTAAATAGAATATTTTTTCATTTTTAAAGAGGAAAGTCAGTCTAATATCCATGTCATTTTGCTTGCAGTACTAAGATATTGTGAAGCTGCTGTTAAATTGCCATAAGGTGAGGGGAGCTATGCAAACGTATATAGCTATTGACATGAACACCAATAGCCTGCATGTGCTTCTGTTCAGCTTCTTTCAGTATTGAACTGTAAATTGTAGAATTTATTTGCATCTAACAAAATCACTGTTAGTGTTTAGTTTAATAGTAAAGGGGGAAAAAAAAGAAACTCATGGTCTAAATAGCCATGACCTATCTTCCTGTTCTTTAAAGTTCTACTCACAGAAAGCATAAGATAAATACAAGCCACTAAACATGAACCTGGATTTCAAGATGCAATCTGATGGATTTCAGCGTGGGATCAAGGTCCTCGGACAGTATAAGGCAGCTTTTATTATCCCAGCTCCATCCTTTCCAATATCAGTGATGTGCACAGTTTAAGCTTAAGGCCTCTTTTTATTTGAGTTTTTGTAAAAATAGGGATTGTTTATTATTCTTAGATACAGCTTTGATTTTAAATATGCACAAAATTCAAGAGTATTGGACCTGGGAAAAAGGGAAAGAGTTTCAGGTCCATCTCTGCCTATACTTCTTTTAAAAATATGTAAGTGCAAAACAGAAACAAACAAAACAAAACAAAACAAAACCCCTTAATTTATCACCATATTTCCATCACCAGAGAAAGACTGGACACACTGAAAAATCAGAAAGAACATTTTGTTATTATCTAACTATACACTTAGCCTCCCACCTGCTTCTACTGGCCTACATGGTAATCGGAGTGACAAAGGACAAGATAGGATATAACAGTGTCTATCGCAAAGAGGAGAACATACGTCTATCAGAGTATAACTGTGCAGCATGACCCACAGCACGTTATCTCAGAAAAATTCATCCCACTCGTGCAGTGACATCACGGGCATTTTCAACACCTTTTAAAGTGTACACAGATCCTCTGACCTTTGACTTTGTGTGCTGCAAGGAAGGAGATTTAACTTGGCAGACAGACAAATATAAAAATGTGGCACTTCTCACGTACTTGGGTACTTTGTTTTTGGTGGTGTTTTTTTTTGTTGGACATACCTTGAAGTCGGGGAAGCACTTCAAAGACTTTTCCAGAAGCTGCAGGAGAGACCTTCAGATCCAGAACTAGAGCAGTCTTTGCACTGAAGCATGTTAAACGGTTCTCAAGACAGGCAAAAGGACTGAAGTAAAACAATCTTAAGTTATGTCTCAGATTCAGTCTGAGTCATGGTCCAGCATGTGAAATTCTAAAGAAAAAAAGACCAAGATCAGAAGGTACCGATGGGTACTGTATTTTAATTCATAAAAACTGCCAAAGATGTCTTAAAACCTTACACAAAGTTAGAGGACCTATTTAATTTCTTAGGCACTTGAGAGAGTGAAAAAGCACATTGCTGTTTCCTAACTTGCCATGGAAGATCACCCAAATATTGGACTTCCAAGACCTGGACTCACAAAAGTGAGATGAGGTGAAATCATATTTTCCCATTCCGTTATCACGCTGACAGGAAAAAGAAGTCATTCCCAACACCCAGCAGTCAAGCCTTAAGAAATCTTCCCCAGACAAATGACTCTCAACAAAAACAGAAAATAGCAATAGTAGAATGCCAAAAATGCTTCAAATCAGCAGCAGTAAGAAAAATGTTTCTGGGACAGGATGACCCAGTTATCACCTTTATTTATAACTGCATACATTAGGCTAAATGGTGATTATTTATATTGCTTATTGCTAGGGTCTGCAAACACTGGACTCCAAAACAGTTCTCATTCCAAGCAGGCTAAGAGCAAGTCATTTATAAAAAAACACAAGAAGATTGGATCAAACCTACATGTGTCAAGTCCCTATAATTAAAATTAATAATTCTTGCAAAAGGCATGCCTCTCTTCGAGGTAATGACTGAAAAAGTTTAAACATATTCATTATGTTCACAGTTTGATTTCTTAGAGATAATCCTCATTAAATTACTTTCTTCTTAATTTTCTTGGGTTTACTTTTTTTTTTTGTAATAGCACTAAGCAAAACAATCTGGACTGCCTAGAAACGTTTTTTCTTTCCTAAAGACTTGAATTATAATAAGGTGGGAGAATAAACAGGTGAAATAACTTTTTTTTTCCCTGAGGTTTAAATTAAGACTTCTGATTTGTTAATTTTACAAACCTTTATTTATCTTCAGTAGAGAAAATACATTATTCAAGATTCAGCCACATACAAGATAGAGCTATGAGTCTACCACCCTGATAGAACATTAATCCTACTCACATAAGTGATTTGTCTTTTTTCCCACATAATAGTTGGAAAAAAATATTATCATTGAGGGGTTTTGTTGTTATTTTCATGCCCAGAGGACCAAGCTTAAGATGCTAAGGGTTGTCCAAAAATCCATTTTGAGACAGTCCCTTTCTTGAAAATCTTACCATTTAAGTAGACAAGACAGAAATTGGAAGGGGACATCTGCCAATAAAGACTTATTTGCCCAGAGTTTTGCTGAATTTTTATAGTGTTTAATTATTATATTTATTGGTATCTAATCGCAACAGCAGCTCTGACCTAAAAACAGGGACACTAATAACTAAATCTTATATTTTACATTTCACTGAACACTGAAAATAACTCGAATCATGTATGTATGTGTCTAAACGTGTGTTTGTGTGTATGAATGTGCAAAATTTAAAAATTATGCTGAGAGTCTTACAGAATAGCACGTCGGACTTTTTTTTTGTCTCATTCTAGGAAGAACTGTTATAGGAATGCTATTTCGTACGGAATTTCTGCTCTTTCATTTCTTGGCCCAGGAAGCATATCCTGCATGAGACCAGTCAGAAATAATAGCTTGGAAGAACAAAACATGCTGGCCAGAGACAGAAATGAAGTCATTAAATCACTATCAGTGTTGTTGAAATTGTCTAACATTTTAAAAATTATTGAGAGGGACTAATAGACAGATGGTAAATGCACAAAAGCTTTGTTTATCTAGGAAACTACCCTGAAGAATTTAAACAATGTACCAAACTCTAGTGCCATGAATGATGGCTACTTTTCCTTTGGTTTGAGTTTCAATTTGAGATGTGATAGGAGCTCAGATCTCACTCGAGTCAGTTAGCTCAATCTTAATCAGTTTATAAGCCCTGCATGGGACAGGTTCTAGAGGTTTGCATATCACAGTTGAGATTATGTTGGGCTCCATAGTGCATATATTAAGAAGTTGCAAATGATTCAGTCTGCTAATCATTCTTCAAAAACTTTAAAAAATATTATTTTAAAAATCTTTTTGCATTCAGAGCCATGCACCAGGCACAGGCTCCTGGCTGACAGGCATGAACTTCAAATAAAGCACTAGCTCATCTTAATAATTTTGCATGCTGTGGAATTGTCTCCTGAAATTTTAGCAGTACATTTGAAATGCCTAAAGGGTATGATATACCTAATTTCAATAAGCTGGTACTATTGTAGAGCTTGAATTGGAAAGTGATTCACTCCTGGATACCATTACCGTACAGCACACTGCTGATAAATCAGACATGAAAGAATTTGTGATTCAAATTAAAACTAGTTTCAAGTAAATGATACACTTTATTGTTGCTAAAACCTGAAGATTGGTAGTTTAGCTATGGCAAGCCAGCCAGATTGTGTTCTGAAACATATGCAATAATATTAAATAAATTATGGACTCATGCTGTGTATTCCTGGTTCTATAGTAGAAGTGAGGGAGGGAAGGGAGGCAGGGGAGCAGATACACATTTAGCAGGCATATACCGCCTCCTGCAAAACAGGATGCACACCAACAAGCTCCCAGGATGCACACCAACAAGCTCCCAGGATAGGAAAGGCCAAGAAATTCAAGCATGCCTAACCAAACATCAAAGGAAAACATCTAATGTCAAAGAGACTTTTTCTCTCTCCTCCTACCTCTCAGGTGAACAGCTAAGGAGAAGATATGAGGGTGAAGTGTCATTAAGATCAATGCACCCCCAGAGTTTGCTGGTGGATTCTCTGCTCGCTTTTTAAAAACCTACATGGACAGAATTCCCTTGACTTCCCAAGGCAATGTGCTTTACTGCTGCACAGTTCTCTATCTTGTCTTTTCACCATTTTTGGGGGACAATTTAAGCCTGTGACTTCTTGTCATTTCCAGAATGGACAATAACAGACCCACTTGCTGTGTTTTTCCTTACCAGCAAGGTAAGAACCACTTTGATCATCCTGTTACTTTTCTGCACACACTCTTTATACTTTCGGCACAGTGGTCAGAGCTGAATACAACTGAGTCCCCATTATGCTGAACAAAGAGGAAAGAGTCTTTGACATGCCTGAAAAACAATAGCCTTGTTTATGCATCCTAACTTGTAGTGTGCCTTTTTTACAAAAACAGGACATTGCTGACTCACACTCAGTTTGTCACCCAGTGTAGTCCCCAGATCCTTTTTGAAGGACTGGTACTAGCCAGGTGTTCCTCATGTGAAATGTGGTCTCTTCTCTCTTTCTTCCTCTCTCTCTTCGTTTTGGGTTTGGGGTTTTTTTTTGAATGGAGGGGCAGGTGTCATAGATGGTCACAGGGGATGCCACAGTGTTTGATTTCAAAGATTAGAGGTTCAGTTCTTCAAAAGAAATTTCAGAATGTGGAACACAAATGACTAAGACACCTCTATACGCTGGAAGTCAGGAATTACTCGCCAAGGTCTCTGTAATTGTAATGCTTCTCTCACCCACTGTGTTTTGAAAATTAAAACTTCAAAGGGTCTGGAGACCCAAAGGCTTTGTTGAAGCATTTGGCGCCCTTTGTGTAAATCGGCATTTCCTAAATCACAAAGATTGGACTCAGTTATCTGCTCCTATAAGGATAAGACATATTTTATCCTATAGGGATAAGAAAACAACATGTGAGTTGTTTTCAACTCTGTTCACTGAAACTTTACTGGCACAAAGAGAATTGCCAAAGGTGAAGGTTAGAAGAAAACCTGCATTTAAAATTAAAAATACATATACAAAATCTTCTAGATCCTCTGACATTTCCCTTTGAAAGAGCCACATTTGACTCACTATGAATGCTAGTAACACATTCCTAGTTGTAATGAATCGTAAGTGCCCTGTTTGTGTTTGACGTGAAAGTAAAATAGATTTTGAAGTGTTAGGAAGCAAGCAACATCAAATGTCCTGAGAGTTAAATACCTTAATGCAATGGTCTGAAATGAATGTGACACGGCAAGGCTTTGTCAAGAGCCAGAGGGTTTTTTTTTTTGAAATTACAGAGCTATTCTTGTGCACAGTACACACACCGTGTGAGAACCTTGCTACCCAAAAAAGCTGTCTGGAAGTGCCTTTGTTAGCATTTTACAGCACACTTTCTTTAAATACTAACTGGAGAAGCTCTTATCCTAGCAAGGGGCATGCCTGGGTGAGGACACTGACAGTTTCACTCTTTCCCAGGGACAGGGAGAGAAGGGGACGGGCAGGAGACAGGTCCTGTCTGGGTGAGGTGGGGAGGATGGCCGGATACTGCCCCAGGAGGGCATCCCTGCGGGTGGAAGGACCGCAGGAATCGCCCATCTTTTCCCTGGGCTTCTCTCTGCTTTCGGCCTCCGATGTTACCACGCAATAGAGAAGCAGAAAGGATGCAGAGCACATTGGTCTGCCCCTGGTTTTGAAGGCACTGGAGTGACTTATTATGGTAAATCTCTGGTGTTTTGGAGTTCGGGCACTCTGACAGCAGCTCTGAGGTGCGCTGGCACAGCTCACAGCAGGTCTGCTCCACGCTCCCTGCCTCTCCCAGGTCATGCTCCTCCTGAAGGCACACAGCCAAAATAAAAGAGCAGGTTTGGGGGGTTTTGGGGTTTTTTTGGTTTTGTTTTCTTTTTAAATGAAGCCAAGAGCTACGGTGATGTGAGAAACTTAGTGGGGACTGAGCCATGATTTAATTAAAAGAGCGAGGAATAGTGTACAGAGCAGACATAAAGACTTCAGCAGTCGCGAGCTTGAACTGAGTCAGCATCCCCTGGAAAAACATTTACCAAAAATAATAGAGATTGCCAGTGAAGGAACATGCCAGTAACAGGGTAAATCAGCACACATAAAAGAAGAAAGTGGAAAGAGGAGCTAAAACGCTAAGGCACATGGCTCAGTTTGCACATCCGTGGGGCGGCAGGGCCAGGGGGCTGCAGGGTGCTCCGGTAGGAGGAGGCCGTGAGAGGCCCTGTGCCACTTCTAGCCAGTTCCAGCCAATTCCAGCCAGCTCCAAGACCCACAGGGGTCGGCTGACGCCAGCACACAGGCTGTACAGGCACTGCTGGGGTGAGGAGAAATGGGGGAGGTGGGTGGAGGGGACGGTGCTGGGGGCACGGCCAGAGGCACACACTTTTACGGGGCAAGGTGCTGGGGCCAGGCACTGCCCTCACGTCCCGCTGAAGGTAGTCACTTCACACGCAGTTCAAGTGAGGGTGCCGTTGGTCCAAGTCAGCACACTTTTTTTTCTCACAGGCCACAGTAATTTGGGTGTGTTAAAGCCGTGATCATGTTTGAATAAAGTTTTTGAACAATCCTACCCAGAAGCAGGATGCTGGCCACAACTTTGTTGTCAGTGTAAAGCTGAACACAGTGAGTTTTCTTATGAATCAGTCAATAAAAGTTCAAAGAAACAGCATTTATCGCTGTTGAATAAAACCTCTACAATTTTTCAGTCTTCTATGTCTAGGTACCTGCAAAGGGACCCATTGGAGTCTTCAGCTGATTACTAATTATTGGTGAGAACATGAGCAGTAACACTGCACAAGCAGTAACTAACTGCTTGAAAGTTGCTGGGAGCAGGAAGGAGAAGGGGAAAGAGGACCAAGGGTTTCCATGATGTCTCATGTACTTTCGTATACACCAGAAAAAATTAAATACCGCATGCTGTAAATCCTGCCATAGTCCCATGAGGTACTCCTGTTACGTCCGTATTACCAACTGATACTGTAGAAAGAGTTAATATTTTTTCTGTTTCTCAAAGTATCGTGACAGTCCAAAAAGTGACCACAATTATTAGCCAACTGGCATGATGCTAATGCGAGTTCTCCAAATGTGCAGCTGCTGCCTTGGCATCCTCTGCTATTTAGATAGCAATACTTGCATATATTAATTACAGCAGCAGGGAGACCGCCAGTTTATGACAGTGCTTAGAGGAAATCTGAATGCACATGGCATTTACACAGAAGAGCAGAAAAGGTAGTGTGCAATGATGCTGCCTTTTTACTGGTAATTTAAACAGTTACTTTTGCCAAGTTGGGCACTCTGGCATATGATGAGGCGAGTGGAAATGTATTTTTAAGTTAATGCATAGGTTTAATGCCTTTAAATGGTTTCAATTACCTCCCTTTAAAGGTTTTTGGCATGTGTCAGTTTGCATAAATAATTTCTGCCATGTCTCGCTTGCTTGCATCTCTGTTATCCTGAGAGGATGTTTTGCAGATTTCCAGACCTGGCTCTTCGGCTGTCGTAGAGTGGCAGCGACTACCTAGAATACACGTAGCAAGAGACTGATTAATATTGACCGCAGGTAGCGCTCCCCGCCGCACCACTGCTGTGGAGGCCTTGACAGCTCCATGACCCTCATCCCCACACCATTCCCTCCCTCCAGCTCCCTCCAGTTCTGCTACTTGAACAAAGCATCACATCAGCATTGTTTACTGCAGGAACTCAGCCAAGGAAGTCATAACAAGACAATAGACATATAATCTGATAACCTTGTTAGCTTGGTTGAATCAGAGCTCCTAACAAGTAGAAGAGTTTACTAAAGTGGAATAAAAATATTACAATATTTGTTGCCAATGGCTTTTCAGCTCTGTCTTTGAAAACGTAGGATTTCTTGTGCTTTTATTTAAGATTAAAGCTAAGCTCAAGGACACTAAACAAAACAACATGAACAAGGTCAGACATGACTTAAAAAAAAAAAACCACAACAAATGCTAACTAGAGCAGGCAGACAGACTTCTTCATTGTATTCAAATAGCAGCAACTATATAAAAAGATATGAATGTACCATTCCAAAAATTTCAGCGCAGTAACAATCTACAATTCACTTTCATATTTTATTAGGACTAGGTTGTGACAGTGCCAAAAATCCTAAATGAAGAGCAACATGTATTAGCATTTCCACGTTAGCAACCGAAGAGGAAATCGATGACCCCAATTATGACAAAGCAGCTGTGGCATCACCCACTGCTCCTCTGGGAAAAGAGTGTGAATTTCCCAAATACCTCCCTCCCGACAGCAGTTCCCCTGATCTGACTGGTGCCCTGTAGTGGGAAAGAAACAGAAGGCAGCATTTCCCACGCTGTTGCCAGTCCTGGGCCATGCTTCCCGCTCGAGAATATGTGTGTGTGTGTGTGTTTGTACTGGTTAGTTATCAACCAATAAATCATAAATCATATTTTTCTTCTTCTGACTACTAATCTCTCCATTGCCTAGCCATAATGATCGTAACTTTCATTTTAAAACATTCTGGGTTAAGGTTAATTGAAAAGATTTATAAATACTTGAAGAAAAAGTTGTATGCAGTACTAAATAATGCCTATAATAGGTAGAAAGGGAGAATGTATTATCTGTGATCTCGACTTTCTTTCCCAGGAGGAATAATATATCACATGGGATAGGAATGTCATTTTGATTGTACCATTTCCCAGATGCAAGAGAAGAGTCATAATGTCAGATGCTGTTTCTTAAAAGTGTGGGGTTTTGTTGGTTTGTTGTTTGTTTTTTTTTAATTAAAGGAATGAAAATTAATGAAATTGGTAGCACTTATTCTATTTTTAGGCAAGATGAACAGAAAAAAAATACCTTGTGTAAATAGTTGGAGGAAACCCTGCAATCCAGATTTTTCTGTCTTGCAGTATTTCTGAAAGTGGCAGTAGTGACTAAAAAGTAAACTGTTTCCTGGGGAATCTGCTGAGCGCTGAGGACTTCTGAAACTCACGTCACTTGTCTATATGCCAGAAAATAGATTAAGGATCTAACTTCAGGCAACCAGTCTTGAAAGTACAGTGAAGAATCAATCCTGAGGAAACTTCCTGCTCCATCTGTACAGTTATATCAGTGTAATCTTTGGTGTAGGCACTCTTTTCCTAGAGTAAATTATCTTGTTTATCTCAGGGAAGCTATCTTAGGAGCTGCTTTCCCTAGCAGAAAACAGCTGCACTTGTACTGTTAGATCTGTGTATTGTTTCTATTAGAAAAGCCAGCACAGTAGAGCCATGAATTCTGAGTACAAGGAGCTATATTTTTACACAGCAGTTTCGGCAGTGTAAGCATAACTCACTAGGAAGTCCTGCTGGCATGACTGCATTGGAGATCTCATTTTTTGCCATTTCAAGCTGTGCTACCTGTGCTAGCAAGAAAGCGTCTATGTGCGAGTGGCAGGACAGGGTCCTCCGCTGCGTCAGATGGGGAGGGGATGAGGAGCTCCAATCTCTGTTTCTTTTAGGAAAGGGGAATATACATTTCCTGAAAGGCTCCTTCAGAGGCAGCCTGGGGCTATGGTTAAGAGAGGCCGAGTGCTTGACCCCCTCCTTCCCTGGTGCTGCTGAAAGGCAGGTGCCTAGGGACGCAGTGAAATGGGCACTCACAATTGGGCTAGACAAGGCTTGAGCAACCTGGCCTAACATCAAAATCAGTCTGCTTTAAGCAGGAGTTTGGATCAGGTGGCCTCCAGAGGGCCCTTGCAGCTTAGCGTACTTTAGGACTGTGTAGAGACCCAGTTCTAAAGAAAGGAGGGGATCAGCTAGTTCCTTCTTCTTCCCCTCTCCTCCATCATATGCACGCTACACCAATGTGCAAGCAATTATTTAAGGCTCAGAAGATTATTCTGACGTATGAAAAAAACAGTTACAAAGTAAGCATTTTCCTTCACATATTTCTTCTTCAGCCTCATAAACAAGGCCTGAATGCTCTTCAAACCTTAAAAAATCTCATTGTTTAACAGTAACCTTTTAGTCTTTTTAGTTATGTCCAGTGGAATACTCAGAATGTTCTATGCTGGATAGATTACTGAAGCCTTATTTCAAATTATAGTACTTGGGGCTACCAAGAAAAAGACTCTTGGAGGAGATTTCTGGGACTCTTTTTTTTTCAAAGATCACAAAAGACTTCAACAGGGTTTTTTTTTTAAATAAATACAACTGCCACAAATTTGATACTACTTCACTGGCACCCACTTCATCTTATAACTGCAGGTAGTTTGCTGCTATTCAAGACAACAAAAGGTTTTACTTTTTAATTTACATTACCTTTCTTCTGTGTAACAGTATGGCTGTGGCCTTGAGAGCCATCCAAATACACTGCAGTGGGTGAGATATTAAGGGTAGCACAGCTTAAATAGGAATTAGCACTAATTCCTAGTTGCTGTGGTTTTCCACAGAAATGTGAAAGCATGACTGACTGTGAAAGTGATAAATAGGATTGTAGGGACTCATACTGCTCTTGCAGCATTTTGCTGCAGGCATCTTGGAATACCTTTCCTGAAGGCTGAACTCCTCACAGCCCCTTGTGCTGTAGTAAACAATTTTATAAAACAGCCAAATAAACAGTTTACTGTTTTATATGTGAAACACATAGCATCATGCTCTTGTTTCAAGCTACCTTCGTAGCTACAGCACTGTTCTGACAGTGCCATGCCCCATGTGTAAAGCTTTAGGTGCACTGTGCTCCTTAGCCATTGCAAAAATTCACAATATGTACAGAAAGAGCATTACCTACAGAAAGCAGATTTCTGTGAACTCCATGACCTGCTGAAAACACACCTTCTTCCTTTAAAATGGTGTGTGATATCTTATCATACTGACATTTAACATTCGTAGTGGTTATTTTCATGTCTTTGCTGATTCCAGGAATTATATAATTTATTAAAATCTTTTTTTTTTTTTTAATCTGAGAAGTTTATAATCTTTCCAGCTGAGGTAATTTTAGAAATGATTCTTCATTAGGGAAGGATAATGGTCTCTTCTGCTAAGCAGTGCAAAATGTGGGTTTGATTTTTTATCATTTGTGGGATTTTTTTAAACATTTAAGCTCAGTGAAGAGAATTTTTGCATGTTGCATGCATTACTGCTTGCTTTTTCTTGCTTCTTCTCAGTCCATAGTAACCTGGGTTTGCAACCATGGCCTCTTTCTCATAACCAAACCACAATTAGCTGAGTTGGAGATGGTGTACAGTCCTCCATTGTTTCTATCACCATCATATTTCTGAAGGCATTTCCTCTGAAATCTCTTCTGACTGGGATAGGCTTTCATAGCACAAGTCTTCCTATCTGAATCTATATGTGCCTCTGAGCAATAATCCTCTGCTGAAGATCAAGAAACCCAACTATGGTCCTGATCCAGCAAACAATGTAAGTACAGGTTTAAAGTGAGTGTTATTTGCTAGTGTCTGGAACAGAAAGGATTAAATTTCTGTTCTATTAAGCAACCTTTGGAATAGCAGAGTCGAGATCTGTCTGAAACCATGCAGCCTAATTTCTGCTGCTGGAAGGTATGCTCTGGGTATTCTACAGCTGTGCTCCAAAACCTTGTAGAATATGAGAGTTTTTAGTTCTGCTAATGATGCATGATATGAAAGATTAATGTTTAGATAGCTTTTAATCCCCTGAAATTTTGATTGAGAAAGAATAATTTTTCACTGAAGTATATTAAATAGTATCAAAATAGTTTCACCTTTTAGAAAAATCTCATAGAATTAAAAGAAAATAAGCTTTTTTTCACAAATAATTATTCAATAGAGCTACAATGTTCTATGACATTGTAGTATGTATTTTTAAGATTACAAATATGATTTATTATCCAGTTCAATAATATTTGTCATCAGTCTTTGTTTAATACTAGCAAAGAAACAGGACTCTTCATTTCTACCCTCTTTTTTTCCAGGTAGGGAAGACATGTGGTGAAACAGTGTACCTATGTGGTATACTTTTCATGAGTTCTCTCTTATTGTAGTCTCCAGTACTTGCAAATCCAGTGTGATTTGAGGAGATTGTTGTTTTTTTCCAAGGTGAAACTTGAATAAAATAACATTTACTATGTCCTTGTTTAATGAGCTATGTTTGATCTGTTAATTAGCATCTTAATAAATTTCAGATGAAAGAAAAAATGTTCTTTTCAGCCTTGAATAGAATTATTACAACTGTAAAAGTAGATTTTGGAAAACATTTTAGAGTTACTTTACATATTTGTATTTAATCACCAGAAGTCTACTGCAGGTTGTGTCATCCCCTCTGGACTTCAGAAAGGTGCTGAGTACTCACATCTAAAGAGGAGTTGGGCATACTTCACACAATCTCTTCTTTTATGCCTCAAGACATGCAAGCTGATCTTACCACCTTCTCAGGAAGCACGTAAATAAAATTTTTGCTTACAGTAGCCATTTGCCCCATTAACCATATTCAGAGGGAGCTGATATTTTGTAGTTTCTCCTCTACATTTCTTTACATTATTTTGGCCCAAGATAAAAAATCAGGCAGTCCAGAAATAGCTGAGATTTCACACAGGAGTCTCCCCAGATTGATAAATAGATAGATGCTACTCTCGTCGTTACCAGAGAAACACGTCAGCTTTTGACACTATTCCTTCTACTAGTCTGAGCAATGTTACAGGTACTTCTGCTTAAGATAAATGCAGCAACTCTAATCATCTCCTCATCTGTCAATATCTATCACTGCCTCCTTAAGGCACTGCTTCTCAAGGCCCTGTAGCTCCTGTGTGTCTCAATCTCACAATGTTCTTGTTTACCTTCTAGATATCTTACCCTCGCAAGCCATTGAACTTCCTCTGTCAATTGCATCCTCAGATCCTCTGCACTCGATACCGTTCTGAGCTCTAGATCTTCACTCTGACTTTCTGTTTGGTAGAAATTGACCCTGTCTGCCCCTGCAGATTTCACATAACAGTGTGATCTTTCTGTTGGTGCCTATATGCAGGCTTCAGACACACCTAGAAAATAGCATAGGTCGGTCTGTCTCACTAATAATAATGCTACCGGCTTCCAAATGTGGAAAGCAAAGTGGATTCACTCTCCCCATGCAGGAACCCTGACTTTTCTCTTTGTTTCAGATTTTTTTTTTTTTTTTCTTAGAGAAGTCTGTCTTTGATAGAAGCAGCTCCAGCCTGAGGTGTCTTTTACATTCACACTATATGTATACACCAAAGCAGCATGACAGCTCTATTGCAGCATAAATAAGAACTGCTTACTCTGTCTGAGCTTTGAAGGGTTCACAATTGTTATGTCTGCTTACAGCCACATAGCAAGTCAAATAGGGCAATAGGAACCGACCCATAGAGTGAAACCATTACAACTGGAGATTTGGCGTTCTCCCTCTGGGTGCAGAGCATGCTTTCTTCAGACAAACTGTGGTCTAGCCCATTAATGCCCATTACTGGTTGGAGCATGCTCCTGGACCACTCCTTTGGGTTTGGTTTCAACTGAAAGGAATCCAGCACACACAGTCTGAGACTGTCCCATGGTGCGCACCAAAACACCAGAGGTGAGAAGGGCTGAGAGAACCACTTCAAAAGTTTACTCCAGATCTAAATTATAATGCTAATTTAAGCACATCCAGTAGGCTAGATGAAAGGTGACATCCCTTTACTCTTTCCCACAAATTAGAGTTTCTCAATTTATATTTAAACTGCAGCACTACAGGACATGCATTTTCTGCACTGAGAACTTGTTACTTTCCCACCTCTGAAAGTATTTGTCTTGTCACTTGCTACTCCTTTCTGGGCAATCCATCAAAGCAGCAGGAAAAGGATAAAAGCAAGCAGATTAAAGGCAAGAAAGCTATTTGTAAATCTTCTGATTAATTGAAGGACTATTAAGAAGGTTATAGTAACTCAGCTTAGGGATATGTAATCGTGCTGTAGCCCATGCTAAAAGGGAAGGAGCCATGTCTGCCAGCCGCTTTAATGGCTGGGGTCTGTGGTTCAAGCCAAGGTAGAAATCTTCTGAGTTAGCAGGAAATCAATTATTTTTCTCCATCACAATTTTCCTCAGGATATCCTTCTTTGGACTTGCAGGAGACACCACTGAAACAGAATGCAGCTGAGGGAGCAGCATCTGCCTGGTAACCCAAGGAGGAGCAATGTGATCCATGCCTCCCACACCTCAGCCCACTTCTACAGAGGTTCAGCCCAGCTCCCACTCCTGGTTATTGTGGTGAAAAAATAAGGCCATAACAACTACTAGAAAATAATGAAGCAAGGGCTGGAGAATGTAACAATGCTTTTCCTTGGATGCAGTTGCAGAGATAAGTCCACGCTAGTCCACACTGGCTTCCCAAATTATCAGTCTTGCCACAGCATCTCCAGCATACTACAGATAAACAAATACAACAGATATTTTTATTCTCCATGAAGAATGCCTAAACCGAAGTATTCAAAAAGGGGCAGAGATAAGTCCACGCTAGTCCACACTGGCTTCCCAAATTATCAGTCTTGCCACAGCATCTCCAGCATACTACAGATAAACAAATACAACAGATATTTTTATTCTCCATGAAGAATGCCTAAACCGAAGTATTCAAAAAGGGGCAAGGCAGACTCTATTAACTTTTAACTTGCTACTGAATCTGTATCTCTCCTTTATTAATAATCTGAAGACCTGAATGGGTCTTTGGCCTATAGTATCTTCTGCTGCTTTTTTCAATATAATACACAGTTTCCTTGTGTAGTGAAAGGAGGCTAGGGCAGGTTGAAAGACAGTTTCTAATCTCTTTATCTTTGCATTAGTGAAATGCTATGCATAAAGATTATCAATATGAAGCACAAGAAAATCTTACCTAGAAAAAAAGCAGTGTCCCTGGAGCACGTTGCTGGTTTTACCCTATCCAGTGCTGTTTGGTATTTATTTGACCATAGATTTTACTGTAGAGTTGCATTCTGTCACATTTCAGCAAAAACTGTGATACATTCAGTGTTCATTTGGGGAAAATGCATGGCTTACACTTGCTAAACAGAAAATTATGTTTTAAGTATCTATGATGAATCTGAGATATATGCCATAATTAAAAATGAAAACTAAGATTTCCTCCTTGTAAGCACATTAAGTGAACCCATTGTTAAAACTTAAGAGTAGCAAGAATCTGTAATTGGCTTCCTAAAAATAGATTGAAGGGTTTAACAAGAGGGGCCTTTAGGAA